>CM076576.1:524782129-524897427 GCA_034641835.2 Pinus albicaulis | reverse complement strand
TGTTGAGCCTCAAAATTGTTCTTCCTTTCATCTTATTTTACCTCATTTTCCTTTGTCCATTGATATCCTAGACCCAATTGATCAATGAATTTAGTTCAAATTACTTTTAGAATGATTTACATGACTGACTTGCTAATTTTTGTGATTTTTTCCATTGTAATGCATTTTGACCAGAACTAGCTGCAGAATGCAGACATTCCGTAGCTAACCGGTGATTCTGCAGCTGTCTTCACGTTTGGGTATGTTCCAAGTGGCCTCTCAAGAAAAACCGCATATGGGCATAGTCCACGTCATGTCTACATTGTTCGTTGCTCACCATGAAGGAAGAAACAAATTCTGGATATGGTTTTGATACGTGGGAACACATTTAGGAAGGCAGACTTCTATTAGGACTGTCTCAGTCCAGATGTCCTTTTCATTTTTACGTTGCCACTTCAAGAGTCCTAATGTGATTTCGATAAGGAAAGAAAATGCTCCTGGAATTGTTGCAAGTCTTGTTATGTATATTTGTTATATAAACACTTGGGAAACTGAGAGCTAGGCTAGATTTTATTCTAGATTTTGCTTAGATTTTGTGCTACATTTCTGAAGACGCAGATTCCTCTATTTAAGTTATTTCTCTCTTAATGAAGCAGATAGTGTTGTTTTGAAAGTGTTGATTTGATTTGGAGTTAGATTCCGTCAGGTGGTAGAGGGCCCCTGCCTCTTTCACGGATTTATTTACGTAATTTAGATAAGTATTCTAGCTGCCTTTATGTTTTTGAAGTTGAATTCGTAGTTGATTTCATTAGCTACTGTAGTTAAACTCATTCTAAAAACTCTTCCAAAAGAAGAAGCTCTTCCAAAAGATTATAATGATGAATGGGAAATGGCTATAGTATTGTAGGATTTAATTGTAATCTCTTTTATTCATCATCACAGTTATACTTATGCTAAATACTCTTCCACAAGAAGAAACTCTTCCAAGAAATCTTTATACTGTCTTAAGCATGATTGTGATCTTGAACGTTTTAGTTGTGTGTTTTCACTAAGTACCATAGTTGTTCTTGCTCTTAAACGCTTGTCCAAAATATCATAATGATGAGTGGGATATGGCTATGATATCTTAGTTTTTCATTTCTTTCAGTCTTTACGTTTGCATGGCATAGTTAGCTTGCTCTGGAGTTTAATTGCACTTAACTCATGTTCAGTTGTTTTGTTTTAAGTTTGATAATGACTCGTAGTTCAGCATTGTTTTAGACTAGTGACATCTTAAGTACAGTTTTAGCTTCACTCATTGCATTTGCACTCCACATTCAGTTGTCATTCACTGCATATTAGATTACTTCAGTTGTTAAACTTAACAAAATAGCCTTCATTATTCACAAACCTCTTCTTGTTCTAAAATCCATAATTGATTCATAACCATATGAACAGAAGACAATATCATTTTAAGGCCTGAAGTACTTCTGCAACTTCCTTATCATCTTACAAACAAACATTTCCTCAATAGACCATTTTAAAAATCTATAACCTTTGAGTGAAGTGTAGTGCTATAAAAATGAGTTGCAGAATAGAGTTAGGAACTAGATTTAGAGTAGAAGATCTTATGATGGTATCAATGTTTTACTCCAAACATACTTCAACAAATCTCTAATCAAGGAAAAAAATGTTGCATCATTATAAGTTAGTTGTTTAAACTGTTTAGTTAGGAAGATTTGCATACTTAGTTGACCATGTCTCAAGCTCTCTCTCAAATGCCTTTGATGAAAGAATTTGACAAGTTTAGTTTGTGTTTTGAATCATTTGCTTAAAAGTCATTATCAAGCTTTGCTTTTTCTTATTCATAGTTTAGATTTGATTCTGTTTCAGTATTGCACTTGCATTTGTCATTTGTCATCAACCAATTAGGCTTTACTCTGTTCTGTTTTTAATCATTAGCTTCCTTTCATTAGCTTAGTCATTTTATTTGAGAACATGAAGCCACCAAAAGATCAAAAACATCATAAATCATCACAAAATACCAAAAACATCACAAAACAATACACACAACGCATTAAGAAACAAACACCTAGGTACATACAGTACACTTCACTTCAGCAGTTTACCAACCCTGGTTGACAATTAAATGAGCTCAATTTAGGAGACTAGATTGAGACAGCTTTGCTTTTGCTTAGTCATAGTTTAGATTTGATTCTGTTTTTAATATTGCATTTGCATTTACCATTTGACATCAACCAATTAGGTTTCACTCTGTTTTTAATCATTATCTTCCTTCCATTAGCTTTCTAGTCATCTTTCTTGTGAACATAAAACCTCCAAAAGACCAAAAACATCATAAATCATCACAAAACACTACACACAACGCATTAAGAAACAAACACCTAGGTACATACAGTACACTTCACTTCAGCAGTTTACCAACCCTGGTTGACAATTAAATGAGCTCAATTTAGGAGACTAGATTGAGACCAAACATTTTGGCGCCGTTTCCGGGGAAGTGAAAACTAGGTAACCTTTGTTTCTTAGCATCCAAAAACAATTATATGCATAGGGAGAGAGATTCAAGGGGAAGATTTATAAGCAGCAGAGGCAGAAGTTTGATTTCTAGAACACCACTTGTTTCATCTAGATCCAGAGCTAGTACACCTTCAACTCATACCCATATTCCATCCTCTCTTGATCCTAGACTTCTAGAAGATCTAAAATCAGATATCCCATTAGAGAAACCTTCCACTTCATCTACTGAACCTGCCATAGAAGAAGATCTAAAAACTCCTGTTAGGGATACAAACCTTTCCACTTCCACAAGAGAGTCAACCATGGCAGAAGAAGGAGGAGGAGGAGTTTTTAATGGAGAACACACACTATTTGGAGGTAGAGGTAGAGGTAGAGGAGAAGGAGGTAGAGGTGCAGATGGAGGAAGAGGTAGAATAGGAAGCTCTTTTAGGTTCCCTATAATTGATGAAGAAACCAATACAACCATGAAAAACATTTCACCCTCTGTCCTTCCAAACTTCTATGGACTTAAAACTGAAGATCCTGAAACTTTCTTATTCGAATTTGAAGTGTTGTGTAGAACTTATGACTACCTACAAGATGCTCAAAAACTGAAATTATTTCCTTCAACTTTGAAGGGAGCAGCATTGAAGTGGTTTATGAGTCTAATCATTAGTTCTATTAGAACATGGGAAGACATGAAACAAGCATTTATAGAGAGATACTTGGATTATTGTATGCCGTTTAATCATAAGGAAGAAGTGTTCAAGATGTTACAAAAAGAAGATGAAAACTTAGAAGATTTGTTGGAAAGATTTAAATACAACATAAAAAGGGCACAAATGGAAAACCTAGATCAAGACACTTTAAAAGCTCTTTTGTTGAAAAAAATTAGGGATGAATGGTTGGATATCCTTAACATGATGGGAAAAGGGGATATATCACAACTTACATTACCTGAAATATCTGAGTTATGTATCAACCTTTCCAGAGGGAAATCTAAAACTGTCAAAGGTCCAAGAGATCCTGCTCTTGCAAGGGCAAGTAAATCTGCTTCTGGGACAGTAAGTAGATCGGAAATAGGACACATGCTTGATGACTTTAAATCTGATATCTTAGGGAGTCTTAGTGAACAAATAGACACCCTTAAGATACAAAACAAGCAGAAGGCTGAATCTGATGCTTTGGCAATCTTTTGTCCCAAATGTGAAAGAAGCATGCCTTGAGAGAGTGTCTTTGGATGTAAAATGAAAGTTACTTAAGAAACTTTGTGTCATTTATTACAGAAACATGAGACCAAGAATTGTCCTTCTCTACAGTCTCAAAGTACATCTTTCGGGGAGGAAATTCTATTGTTCCCACAGTCTCTCAATTTGTATCTAGAAGACCTTAGCGGGGACCTCAGACACAAAGGATTCCATGATCAAATGTATAATCAACCTCCACCCATGGAATTCTTGGCAGCAACCATAGCCCCAATTTCAAAAATCAAATCTAAATCTTGGGCACAAGGAACACAAAGTCCCTATGGAAGATACTCCCCATACTACCAGTATCCACCATCCTATCCACCATATCCACATCTTTATCCTCAAAATCCTCAATAAAATTTTCTTCAAAATCTTCAACAAAATTTTCAACAAAATCCTCAACAACATCATGAGAACCAACCACATCAAAATCAACCACTCCCATTACCATTCCCTCAAAAATCAAATCAATTGCCTGCTCAACCCATACCAAACCCTAATAATAAGAACCCTCAGAATACATACATGATAGAAGGCCAACAATTTACAACTTATTTAATTACTCCTTTAGACCTTAGTGATGTTCAACTGAGGTCTGGAAGAATACTTGAAAAGAGGAAACCTTCTGTGATCATACAAGAACAAGATAATTCCGAGGAAGACTCCCTACGGGTGAATAAAAGTCTTGAGGAAGACACATCCTTTCAAGACCCACACATTGAAAAACTAAAACAAAAAGATCCAATAAATCCAACTCCTATATTAGAGCAACCATCCACATCTACTTCTATACCTCCCTTTCAGGAAAGATTACAAATTGATAGAGGTGTAGAAAAACAAATCATGGTGCCTAATTATGATTTCTTAGATGAATTGAGAAATGTTTGCATTAAAATTCCATTATTGCAAGCCATCAAGGAAATCCCAATTTTAGCCAAAACAATAAAGGAGTTGAGTATGAAAACAACAAGAAAGAGAATAAGAGAAACCAAGAAAATTCAACTGGTAGGACAAATAGCAGACATTATGATGGGTAAGATTACTATTCCAAAGTACCTTGACCCAGGAAATCCAGTTGTCAAAATTCACATCAATGGAATTGAAATTCAAAACACACTCATTGAGTTAGGAGCAGCAATAAATATCATGAGTAGACAAATCATGGACAAACTGAAACTTCCTAATCTTCTCTTTACACCCACACTATTACAATTACCAGATAGATCTGTGATCAAACCAGATGGGGTAATAGAAGACATTCCAGTGTCCCTACATTCTTGGGAATACCCTGTGGATTTCATGATCCTAACTCCTAAGAATAATCTAGGAGGCCATCCTGTTATATTAAGAAGACCTTGGTTGGCTACAGCTGATGCTTTTATTAGTTGTAGGTCCGGTGATATGTATATCTCTGATGGTAGTTAAACTAAGAAATTCACTTTATATCCTCCAGCTAGGACAATTACAGATCTAGATGACACTCAATGGATAGAGGATGAAGAAGATTTACAACCACTCTTCACAATTTCAGAAATTAGTGAAGATAATCAAATTTTGAATACTCTAGAAAACTTTGAATCCTCTCCAGAACAAAAACATGAATCATTTCAAGAGGGATCCAATATTTAGTTTTTGTCATCTAGGCAGATGTCTCTTCATTCTATGGACAAATTTGGCAGCTCTACAAGTGAAATTTTTCCAGGCAAAACCTTGAACATAAACAAAAACCTAGAAAAATCTCAACAAGAAGAGTTAGTCAAAGTATTAAAGAGACATTCTTCTGCATATGCATGGGAATACACTGACATGAAAGGGATAAGTCCCAAGACTTGTACTCATCACATCTATATAGAGGCAAATTGTAAACCAATCAGACAACCTCAAAGACGGATGAATCCAAATCTTAGGGAAATTGTCAAGGAAGAATTGCAAAAATTGTTAAATGTTAATTTCATCTATCCTATTTCAGATAGTCAGTGGGTTTCTCCTTTGGTGATTGTGCCTAAGAAAAATGGAAAATGGAGGGTGTGTGTTGACTACCGAGAACTGAATAAAGCTACTCTTAAAAACCATTTTCCCTTACCTTTCATAGATCAAGTATTAGATACATTAGCTGGCAAAAAGTACTTTTCATTCCTAGATGGGTTTAGTGGTTACAATCAAATCCAAGTAGCACTTGAAGACCAAGATAAAACCACATTTACTTGTCCTTGGGGTACCTATGCCTACCGAGTATTGCCATTTGGATTATACAATGCACCTGCAACATTCCAAAGGGCAGTATTAGGAATTTTTTCGGATCTAATACATGACTGTGTAGAGGTGTACATGGATGATTTCACAGTTTATGGGGATACATTTGAAGAGGCTTTAGAAAAATTAGAAAAATTCTTAAAAAGATGTCAAGAAGCAAACCTTTCACTTAGTCATGAAAAATGTTTTATGATGTTTACTGAAGGTATTGTTTTGGGGCACCACATTTCAGGGGATGGGATTAGAGTTGATGAGGCAAAAGTTGAAGTCATTTCTAACCTATCCATTCCAGAATATAAGAGATGATAAAAAGTTTCTGGATTTCAGAGGTATTGGAGATTTATGAAAACTTTACAAGATAGCAATGGATAGCATCTCCACTCTTCAAATTACTTACCAAAGATTGTGAATTCAAATGGAATTCTGATTGCCAGTTAGCCTTTGAGACCCTAAAAAAAATAAAATTTGAAGCACCTATATTAAGGGGACCTAACTGGAAGTTACCTTTTCATATCTCCACAGATGCCTCTGAAACAGCTCTAGGAGCAGTATTGGGACAAAAATATTTGATTCCTTATGCCATCTATTATACCAGTAAAAATTTGACTCCTGCAGAGTTAAACTATACTGTAACTGAAAAAGAGTTTTTAGCTGTTGTTCATGCCATAAACAAATTCAGACACTATATAACAGGCTATGAAACTTTTGTTCACACTAATCATTCTGCAATTAGATACTTAATGAACAAATCAATTACTAATGGCAGAGTCATAAGATGGTTATTGCTTTTACAAGAATTCAACATTACCATTCTAGATAGGCCTGGAAAACAAAACACAGTAGCTGATTTCCTATCTAGACTCCAAAATATCAAAGATGACACTCTAGTTGAAGATCAATTTCCTGATGAATATCTTTTTGCAATCTCTACTCAAACTCCATGGTTTGCTGATATTGCTAATTATTTAGTTTCAAGAAAATTTCCTTCGATTATGAATGCAAGGGATAAAAGAAAAATCATTAATGATAGTGCAAAATATTCATGGGTTGCTAATGAGTTGTACAAGACAGGTCCAGATTTGATCATTAGAAGGTGTGTTCGTGAAGATGAGATGCCTGAGATTCTCAAGGCATGTCATGATGAACCTTGTGGCGGACACTTTGCAGATAAGAGGACAGCCTATAAGATCCTCAATTTAGGATATTATTGGCCATCCTTGTTTAAAGATGCTAAAGAGTATGTCAAAAGGTGTGACAGTTGCCAAAGGGTAGGGAAACCTTCTCCTTCGGGTGAGATGCCATTACAACCTCAGGTACATATTGAACCTTTTGAAAAATGGGCTTTGGATTTTGTAGGACCTATTAGTCCTCCATCAAGACAAAAGAGATATATATTAGTTTGCCTTTACAGTGTATTGCTAAATGGGTAGAAGCTAAACCATTATGACATTGTATGAATCTGTCGCCGTTCTTTTATTTTTAGGATATTTACTCGTTTTGGTGTCCCAAAAATATTATGAGATCAAGGGCTCAATTTACATCACGAGCTAGTGGAGCAAATGATGGAGAAGTTTCAAATCAGACTATAGAAAATCTACTCATATCATCCACAAGAAAATGGTCAAGTCGGAATCTACTAGCTAAGGTCATTGAAAGATCCCTAACAAGAAGTATTCATTTATAGAGAGATTAGGTGAATGAAGCCACGAAGCGCTGGGCCTATAGAACTACATGGAGAAACACAACAGGCCATACTCCTTATGAGCTTGTTTATGGAAAGCAAGTTTTGTTTCCCATAGAGTTCCAAATTCAAACCTTCAAAATGGCAGTTCAGCTAGGACTTGATTTAACGGAGGCACAAAAGCATAGTCTGGAGAAAATTAATGAATTGGATGAGATCGGACAAGATGCAGTTCAGAAAACAAGTCTAGTCCAACAACAAAGGGCTAGATGGCATGACAAATACATCAAAGAGAAGAAATTCAAAGAGGGTGGCTGGGCTCTCTTGTTTGATTCAAAATTCAAGGATTTTCAAGGTAAATTTCAGACACATTGGCTTGGGCCATATGAAATTGTTGAAATTTTTGATAATGGGGCAGTAAAAATCAGAACTATAGATGAAGAAAAGGTCACTTTTCTTGTGAATGGTCATAGATTGAAGCTATATCACAAACCACTCTTAAGAGAATAATTTGTCAAGAAGTTCCAAGAAAACAGTGATATGAAGTTAATGAAGAAGAATCTCTCTTCTTCATCAACTTGAGTAAATTTTCTGAAGCATTTCTCTTTTGAAAAAAAAAAAATATATATATATATATAAAATAAAGGTATAAACATGAAAACCAATCATTGATTGACATGTTTATACAGAAAAGATAGGGTGAAAATCAGAGTCTCTCTGACACTCTAACTTTTCCATTTTGTTTTTACAAGCAGCTGTTACAAAATCATAAGTTCAGATCCATAGTGCTTATGATCCATCTCATTTCACTCCATTCACTTATCCATCCATACTCCATTTCATTCATTCATTCATATTCTACTTCATTCCATGTTTCATTCATCTCATTCCATACTCCATCCATTTCATTTTCATGTCAAAATTTAAAGTTTGATGTCTTGTTGTAAATGAATAAAACATGTCATGGATTGCAGGGCAGTTCTTATGTTCTTTCACTCCATTTCATAAACTGAATCCATTCCATTTCATCATCCACTTCATACATATTATGTCTCATAATCCATCTTCATTCATATCATATAACATTTCACCTATATTCCAAAAACACTCCATTCCATGATCAAAATTCTCTACAGGTACATTCTGCAGCTTAACAGACATTCTACAGCTGATCAGCCTTTCCGCAGCTAGCCAGACATTCCGCAGCTACAAATTCTGAAGGCATTAGTCAGCAGACATTAGAATTGCAACAAAATGATCCAGTGTATCCATGAATAAGAAACATCAAGAAGAATTATGAAGACTCTTCCAAAGGAGAACAAAGAAGACAAATACTACAAAAATCAAATGAAAAGCAGAGGTAACAAGTTTAGATTATAATGGCATTTCATAAAGTTTAGCATAGTTTTAGTTATGAATTGTTCGAAAAGGTTTTTTTAATTATTTTTATTGATCATGACCAATAAACCCTCCACAAACTTTGGATTAAAATCTCTCATTTCAAATTCCATGCCCGACATCATTTAAGCGGTTCAAATGGTCGAAGTGTTTGAATTCTTCACGTAACCCAACCAAATCATTCAATGATGATTCTCTTTTCCGTTGTAAAAATATCCGCCGTCTTTTCAATCATTAATTTGTTTCCTCCACCTCATTCTGTGACCACTGCCATCACTCCATTCTGTAGCCGGCACTTCATTCCGCAAACAGAAATATCCTTATCACCGAGAGCAGAGCAAAAGGGTATATCAGTTTGAATCACCGTGGGCAGAGATTGAGCATTATCACTGTAAACGCAGAGGTATAGTAGTGAAGAATTTGAAGCCATTTGTTACCAAGAGACAGAGATATAGTAGTGTGGGAATTTGAAGCTATTTTCCACCGAGAGATAGAGGTATAGCAGTGTGGGAATTTGAAGCCATTTGTCATTGTCAACCAGAGGCATATCAGTCCAAAGTTTCATTGTTAATCAGAGGTATATCAGCTCGAAGATTGAAGCTGTTGTTACTATCAACCAGAGGCATATCAGTCCGAAATTTGAAGCTGTTTTCATTGTCAACCAGAGGCATATCAGTCCGAAGTTTGAAGCTGTTGTCACTGTCAACCAGAGGTATATCATTCCGAAGTTTGAAGCCATTGTCATTAAGAACCTGAAGCCATTTCAATTCGAAGGTGAAAGTTATTGTTTCTGTGGGTAGAAGAGTGTTAATCTGAACATTGAAGAAGCAATTATGGGTTTCATTGTAAGAACTAAACCAGTGGGTTCAAAATACTTAGAAGGCTACCCTCAATGTAAAGAAATGTTGCAACAGATAGGATGGCTACAATTTTTGGAGAAATTTAATGGCTTCCACAAAGAAGTCACTAAAACATTTGCAAGATCATTTCAAGGAACTGAAGTTGAAGTGGGAGATGTCAAATTTACTGTCACTAAAGTTTTCATTGCAAAAGCTCCAGGGTTGCTTAGAAATGGAGAGAGATGGTTCAAAAGCAGAGAATTCCACAATGAATCCTGGAAGCAAATTCTAAAATCACCAGGTATGGATGTCACTGTATTTAAGAAAGGAATTCCAAGTTCTGCATTGAAAAATAAATGGAGAAACATACTACTTCTTCTGCAAAAATTTATTACATGTGAGGGTAGGTATGGCACATTTTATGTCTACCACATTAGACTGATAATGCATTTTCTGGGGGAAGACTTAAACCTACCTTATTTCTTGCTTCAAAGCTTGAAAAAGATGGCTTCCTGTGTTCAAAGAAGGGTTCAATTTTTAGAGACAACTTTATATCATCATGGTTTGGTTAAAATTTTGATTGAATATCATTTAGCCAAAACAAATGATACATGGGACAATTTCTTGATAAGAAATCATTTTGAAGAGCCAAAAGAACCCTCACCGGAACCACAGCCTACAAGGAGAAGTAGAAAATGGAGAGCCTCAAAAGTTGAAATCGACAAAACAGTCCAAGAAAGTAGTGAGGAAATCATCTCAGAGAAGTTGACTCAAATCAAGAGACAACTTAAGAAAGAAAAGGTAATCAGGAAATCTGCCATGGAGAAAGGAGAGGGATCTTCTTAGCCTAGAAGAAGCCATAGATTAAAGGGAAAACTAAGGAAAACTCAAATCAAACAAACAGGGGTGATTAATATAGAAGATGAGGAAACATCCATTGAAGAAGATGTTGAAGAGGATTTTAATGAAGGAACCCCTGAAATTGACCCTACTCAACAAGAAATTTATGACTATGTGGAAACTTTGGAAAGGAGAGCTTCAGAAAGTAAGGAGAGAACCCCTAGTCCTCCACTGTCTGAAATAGATGTATTAAGAAGGGATAGGTATGAGTTGGAAATACTTAATAGACACATAAAAAATGAGAATGAAATTCTCAAGGATCAAGTCAAGCTCAAAACTGATATGAACTCAACCTTATCCCTACATATAGACAAAGTGGAAAAGACCAATGAAAAGTTGAAGAAGAAGAATAAAAAGCTAATCAGGGCACTTGCCAACTTAAGGTTCAAACTGGTCATCAGAAAACCCAGAAGATCTTTAGCTTCCAGGCAAAGGAGAAGGAGAGGATTAGATGTTCTTGCAGAAGCCTCTGAGTTCATAGGATAATTTGCATGAGGACATCTGGGAAACCGGCGAGTGGGGGTATGTTGAGCCTCAAAATTGTGCTTTCTTTCATCTTACTTTACCTCCTTTCCTTTGTCCATTGCTATCCTAGACCAATTGATCAATGAATTTAGTTAAAATTACTTTTAGAATGATTTACATGACTGACTTGCTAAGTTTTTTGATTTTTTCCATTATAATGCATTTTGACCGGAACTAGCTGCAGAATGCAGACATTCCGCAGCTAACCGGCAATTCTACAGCTGTCTTCACGTTTGGGTATGTTCCAGGTGGCCTCTCAAGAAAAACGACATATGGGCATAATCCACGTCATGTCTACATTATTCGTTTCTCACCATGAAGGAAGAAACAGATTCTGGGTATGGTTTTGGTACGTGCGAACACATTTAGGAAGCGGACTACTATTAGGTATCATAGAGTCAGATCTTTTGCTGCTTTTACGCGAAGCCCTTGGGGGTCCTAGTAATTCAGATAAGGAAGACAGAATAAAATTGTTGTGAGTGTGACATATTATTTGTTATGTAACTTAGCAGGAAACAAGAGGCTAGGCTGAATTTTGTTCTAAATTTTGCTTGATTACGCCTACATTACAGAGATGCAGTGCTGTTTGGATTATTTTACTTTAGTAATGACAGGTGTTGTTTTGAAGCGTTGATTTATTTGATTAAATTCAAATCTGGGGTAGTGAGGAGCCCTGCCTCTTGCGGATTTGTGCGTAATTTAGATAAGTATTCTAGCTGCCTTTACATTTTTGAAGTTGAATTCGTAGTTGTTTTCATTAGCTACTGTAGTTATACTCATTCTAAAAACTCTTCCAAAAGAAGACGCTCTTCCAAAAGATTATAATGATGAATGGGAAATGGCTATAGTATTGTAGGATTTAATTGTAATCTCTTTTATTCATCATCACAGTTATACTTATGCTAAGCACTCTTCCAAAAGAAGAAACTCTTCCAAAAAATCCTTATACTGTCTTAAGCATGATTGTGATCTTGAACGTTTTAGTTGTGTGTTTTCACTAAGTACCATAGTTGTTCTTGCTCTTAAACGCTTGTCCAAAATATCATAATGACGAGTGGGAGATGGCTATGATATATTAGTTTTTCATTGCTTTCAGTCTTTATGTTTGCATTTGCACTCAATTACACAGTCAGGATTGTTCTAAAAACTCTTCCAAAAGAAGGAACTCTTCCAAAATACCAATCATGATGGACAAACAGACTGTATAATTCCATAGAATAATGCATGATAGCTTAGTTAGGATACTCCAGAGTTTAATTGCACTTAACTCATGTTCAGTTGTTATGTTTTAAGTTTGATAATGACTTATAGTTCAGCACTGTTTTAGATTAATGACATCTTAAGTTCATTCTTAGCTTAACTCATTGCATTTGCACTCCATATTTAGTTGTCATTCACTGCATATTAGACTACTTCAGTTGTTAAACTTAACAAAACAGCCTTCATTATTTACAAACATCTTCTTGTTCTAAAATCTATAATCGCTTCATAACCACAGGAACATAAGACAATATCATTTTAAGGCCTGAAGTACTTCTGCAACTCCCTTATCATCTCATAAACAAACATTTCCTCAAAATACTATTTCAAAAATCCATAACCTTTGAGTGAAGTGTAGTGTCATTAAACTAAGTTGCAGAATTTAACAAAACAACCTTCATTATTTACAAAGATCTTCTTGTTCTAAAATCTACAATTGATCTATAACTATATGAACAAAAGACAATATCATTTTAAGGCCTGAAGTACCTCTGCAATTTCCTCATCATTTCATAAACAGAGCCCTCCCTCAAAAGACTACTTTGAAAAGTAATCAATAACTCTTGAGTAAGGTTTTGTGACATTCAATTAAATTGTAGAATAGAGTTAGGAACTAGTCTTAGAGTAGAAGATCTTATGATGGTATCAATGTTTTACTCCAAATATACTTCAACAAATCTCTAATCAAGGACAAAATGTTGCATCATTATAAGTTAGTTGTTTAAACTATTTAGTTAGGAAGATTTGCATACTTAGTTGACCATGTCTCAAGCTCTCTCTCAAATGCCTTTGATGAAAGAATTTGACAAGTTTAGTTTGTGTTTTGAATCATTTGCTTAAAAGTCATTATCAAGCTTTGCTTTTTCTTATTCATAGTTTAGATTTAATTCTGTTTTTAATATTGCATTTTCATTTACCATTTGACATCAACCAATTAGGTTTCACTCTGTTTTTAATCATTAGCTTCCTTCCATTAGCTTTCTAGTCATTTTCCTTGTGAACATAAAACTACCAAAAGATCAAAAACATCATAAATCATCACAAAAGACCAAAAACATCACAAAACACTACACACAACGCATTAAGAAACAAACACCTAGGTACATACAGTACACTTCACTTCAGCAGTTTACCAACCCTGGTTGACAATTAAATGATCTCAATTTAGGAGACTAGATTGAGACCAAACATAGATTCTTGCTTATTAGATGATATTTGTTGTTCTTCAACTTTAATCTTGAGAGCTTCTTCTAGATCCATAACATTACTTTCACTATCTTCACCATTGCATGCACAAGAAGGTGAATCATAAGAACAACAATCAGTACCTGTTTTATCTTCTTCATTTTCTGTTGCACATGTTTTCTGAGATATCTCCTTTTGAGTAGCCTTCTTCTTTTGCTTCCTTCCCATTGCGACGGATCTCCTTCAAGCGATCAAGCTTCTGCAAAAGGACCTCCTCCGATACCAATTGTTGGGAAAAATACTGAGAGGGGGGGGGGGTGTGAATCAGTATTTAGTGCAGACTGAAAACTTTTTACTTTTTACTTTTCTAAAACCCATATGCTACTTTACTGAAGCCAACTCACGTATATACGCGGATATCCTTAATAATACTCGCGTATTAACAGAGATCTCATTATGATGATAATTATTTGCTTATATCATTGCATCATTCATTCATTAGATGTTTAGTAAGCAGTAAACATGTGCAGTAAGAACAGAATAAATCATCACACATAAGAAACACACATGAACACTAGGATTTAAGGTGGAAACCCAATTCGAGAGAAAACCACCGCTGTCGTCGTCTCGGTCTTCAATATTTTATTATAAAGAAAACGTCGTACAACCATGTACTGGCGTAGACTCATACCAGCACACAGGCACCCACCTGCAGAAGGCTACAACCTTCTCTCGTTTACCAGCCTCTCCTGGAAGAGAGCTACAACCCCCTGCTCTCGTTTACCAGCCTCTCCTGGAAGGGAGCTACTACCCCCTGCTCTCGTTTACCAGCCTCTCCTGGAAAGGAGCCACTACCCCCTACACTCGTTTACCAGCTACTACTAGAAGGGAGCTACTACCCCCTCACTGAAGGCTTCGACCCTCAGCACCACCATGGACCACGTTTCATAAATTTTCAAACTGGACCCACTCCACACATTTAAGCTCAACATTCATCAAACTAAAACCCCATCAATTCATTCATTGAATCAGCAACCAATCAACCAACGACTTGATCTTCAATTAACATAATCAGCAGCATATTCATCATTCAAACAACCCAGTTCTGTATGAATACATCATTGACAGATAACAGTAAAACAGCAAAACAGATCAGATATTTCATTCCACTTACTTCAACAAACCCTAGATTCCATACGCGCTTTTACTTCACTGAACCTGTGTATGTACGCGCTTTCATGCACACCAACCCGCATATACTTCTGTGCATTCTTCAGAAAACCCTATCTGCCCATACGCGCTTTTCCTTAAGCAGACCCGCGTATACACGCGCTTTTACTAAAGCGAACCTGCGTATACATCTGTAACTTTTATGGACTGTGTAGCTCTTCAGATCAGTTAAACAACTCAGATTTCATCCTTTACTTCAGAAAGTATTTCGCCTCATCTTAGATCTAAACATTCCATAAACAAATCTAAAAAATACATATACATTTCAGATCTAGAGATCCCTCTTCATCATTTTCTTCATAGGTGCATTATTAATTCAGATCAATCAGTAAAATGTTACCCAATCCATACAGATATACTCCAGAGTGAAGTATTCATTCCATACCCAGACACATGCACACCCTTGCACTTATGAACTTCTTCTCCTTATATAGATTTAACTTTTGTCAATACCATGAGCCAAAACCACACAACTTCCGATGGTATTCCTGGACGGGATCACATAGATATTCCAGCGCTCAATACAATGGGTCAATACCATGGTAATGTCCCCTGGTTTCCTAAATTTAGAGCGCAAATGGTCATACGCGACTTGGCACGTACTCTTCCACGTGCATACGCTACTTCTCCTTAACAAACCCGCGTATGCGTTGTGACATGACTTATTTATCATTTCTCTGGCACTTTACTGGAATTCATTTCTTCTGTTAATTCTGAGCTGATCTGTAGATATATCATCCTTCCTTTTAACACATAGATACATCATCCTTACATATTTAACACATAGGTTTCTTATCATAGGCAACTCATCAAGCAGGTTTCTATCAAGAACAACTTCATCAAGTAGGTTGCCATCCAGGACAACACATCAAGTCAGTTTCCATCAAGGACAACTTCATCTAGTAGGTTGCCATCAAATACAACACATTGCATCATATTGCCAACAATCTTTCTTCATCAAGTAGGTTTCCATCAAGGACAACACATGCCAACAGCAATGTGTACCTTTTGTGTGTTTTGCACATTATTGAGATCAAAATATTGCTCCATATGTAGTATCCATGTTACGGGATCCTTGCCATCAAATTTCCTCATATCTGTCTTTGGAATATGGTGGTCCTTCAATCCAACATTAGAGTTTATGAAATCACAATTAACATTTGTTTTGTCCTCATCATGAGTTTCTTCTACTATCTTTTCGCCATTCGGAATCATTTCTTGTATCAACTTTGACAAACCTTCCTTAAAACCTTGCATTTTTTCTTCCATACCATCCTTCAAACCTTTCATAGTATCTTCCATACCTTTCTTCAAACCATCCATCTTATCTTCCACACTTTTCTTCAAAACATTCATTTCATTTTTTGTTGCTCTTTGCAAGAGCGAAATTTGGTGCATTTGCTCTTGTAATTTATTATGTCATTATGCATTTCTTCATCTTCATGAGCCATAGTAGAGCCTTCTGAAGGCTTAATGGGTGTTGAATTTTTTTTTTGGGGCAATTTTAGAACCCAATACTGATATCTATTCTACAATATGCCCTTGGAATCAATTCAAATTGATTCTTCAAACAAGACTTATGCAATTCAAAAAAAAATACACACCTTTTTCTTGCTTTTGAGGAGCTCTAAATTGAAATTGAATTATCTCTGTGATTGCATATCTTCAATATCTAAAATTTGGCCCTGAGATATCCCTCTGAATTGTCTTTCGAATACCACAGGTCTGACTTGATTTTGATTCTTAAAGTCAAAGTTATCTCCAATCTCCCACAATTACCTAATTATGGACTGGTTCAGTAGAGCGAACTTGTAAGACTTGTCACGTGTCACTATTTGTACCTTTGGCTCTGTAATTGATAGAAAAGAAACTACAGTCTATGTACTTCCAGCCACTTTTTACATAATTCCAATTTGATGCTTGGAGAGAGAGTTATGAAGGTTTTCCCACGATCACCTCTTTGAGATGAAATTCAGAAGCCTAAAAAAGACCTAACTTCCACAGATCATATCTCCAAAAATATTGTGAACCAAGGTCTAAAATTTTGTGAAGATGTTCCTCAAGATTTCGGATTCCTGATCTAAAAATTTCAACTTCTGAACCTTCGTAGAAAAAAATTTATAGCAAAAATTCCACGATGAACTGTTTGGTGCAGCGAAACCCTAGAATCCAAAGCTTTGATCCCAAATGTTGTGAAACCAGCTCCAAAAATAGAAGAAAAGAGATATAAACACCTTATAAATAAGCCACTTCGAGGGGGCAACCTCCAATATATTACATTAATGAACAATTCTTGGATGATACAATTGACAAAACCTCCTTTCTATATATAGGAGTCCATGGGGCCACAATGTAATCCTAGTGGTGCCACAATGTAATCCTAGCCGAACTAACAATAATAATGTAAGGGCACAATAATAACAATATGGGGGTTACAAGGGTACAACAATAACAATAAGGGGGTTACACTAACAACAATAAGGGACTATACTAGTAATATAGGGACCTAACATTCGCAAAACGAGTTGTGTCAGATTCAAAATAACGAGATCTATGAGGTCGTTTAGGTTCCATGCCATTCCAACACCTTTCATTTTTTAGCATATTTTTTAGCACCTGATCACTCCTCCCCATTGGAAGATTTTTCACCCCAAAATATATTTCATTATTTAACATTTGGATGAGGGTACAACCCCCTCACCCTTCTAGTCTCAATCCACTAGAATTTTCCTGAATTCAACAATTTGAGCTTTTCATAAAAACTGATATTTTCCCTTGATTCTGGAGATCTTGTCTTGTTGTTGTAGATACCATGTTGCTGCAATTTCCTAGAATTTTCAGAATAAAAAATTGTCCTTGAAGAAACAAACATGTTCCCTCCTCGGTCGTCAATCAAAGGAAACTTAAACAACTTGAAATTCTTCTCACCTCGAACAATGTCGACATGATGATGCTTAGCTTGTCTTGCCTTGTGCGTGGCTTGACTCTTCACCAAATGTGATTTCCATCACCATGCCACATCCCATTTCAAAGACAACACTTTGTGAAACCCACAAAAATTACTTTTGAACCCAATTCCCTCTTTGTCGATTTTCTATGGCACTTGCTCTTTTACCTTTGCACTCTCTTGCACCGACATCTTGTTCACATCACTGCTCAATGCATGTTGCTACAATTTAACCACATCTTGCTAACCTCTTTTGAAAGGCAACGTGTTAGACTCCTGAAACATCTTATCACAACCATTAGAAACCTCAATGAAATCAGAATTTTCAATCGATGCATCTCCTTTAAAGGCCTCATTCACAACATCTTCATGCTTGAACATTAACAAAGAAAATTTTTGACGAGCATTCACAATTATCTTCATTTTTCCAGCATGCATAAGAGATGAATTCATCTTCTTACTATGATATCTAACAATATATTCAATCCCATTCTTGAACAAGTGATACTTATTCTCATGGCGATGAAATATTTCTCTCCTATCATAAAGGTATGGGCTACCCAAAACAAAACCAAAAATATCAAGCGGAACAACATCAAGTTCAAATTCATCAAGAAATTTTGCAGTGATTGTATATCTAAGTATGCACTTCCTCATCACCTGCAAATTTGTGTTCTTACATATCCAACCTAAATGATAAGGTCTTGGATGAGGAATGGTTTCTAAATTCAACCTCTTGACTAAGTCTTTAGAAATAAGGTTTGCTTTTGAACCACTACCAAATAAGGTGTCAATCTTGGTATGCTTTGAAATAACTCTAACATGGAAAAGCTCAATTCTTGTTTCATCATCTTGAGTACTATTTTTCCAACTCGAAGAACTATTACTTGCAATTTCCTTACCTTTCAAACCCATTGCGATGATCTTTGTTTCATCTCTGGAATCATAACCTAAATCATGTGTTATTGTTGCAGTTGTCTTCTCCTTCTCCTTGTCTTTAAGCTTGTTAGGTCTAATCTTTGGATGAAGTTTCCAGCAATGATCTTCATCATGCCCATCTTTGGAATAGTGTTTGTATGTGATTTTTTCTTTCTCCATCTCAATTGAAGCATTCTTCTTACCGTTACCCTTGAACTTACCCTTTCATTTCTCTTCAGACTCAAAGGTATCCTCACTTGTCTCCTCTGATACATGTTTCCCTCTTTCCTCTAGATGTGTATCATGTACACATATTTCATCTAAATTTGAAGGATTAAACATGAGAATAGTATGTCTTGGGTAGCTATGAAAATCTCCAATGTACTTTAACAAAGTTTCTTGAGATAGAAAATATACACCCAAAATTAGTTCTCTTCTCCTAAACTCTTGAGTATAGATTTGCACACTTTGTCCTTTACATTGCCTAAAGTTTTGCTAGTCCAATTCAACCTTTTTCATGTATGCTAATGGATAAAATTGTCTCCTTAAGGCATCAAAAAAATCATTCCAAGAGGTTAAGACCTTACCATGTTTCTTCATGTCCTCTTGAGTTTTGGCTTCCCAACAAATAAGTGTTGAAATTTCCAATCGTAGTGAAGAAATTTGAATCTTTGTGTCATCATCCTTGATTCTTTGTATCTTGTAATACACTTCAAGCTGATGTACCTAATTGCATAATCTTTCAGTATCTACCTCTCCATCATACATATGCCATTAAAACTTAATGTCAAGCTTTAAAAATGGAGTTTTACCATGACCTTTTGGAGAATGTGGAGATGTTTGTGAAGGCTTGTTGTGGAAGAAGATGATGGTGAAGACAGTGGTGAGGAGAATGGTGGTGTCAAAGGTGGTTTGTAACCATTCCCATTACCTTGGGAAGTCTTTTCTCCATCTCCTTCTTCTCCTTTGAAGACTTATCTCCCTTTGGGATATTGGAGCTCTCACCTTGCATGCTTGTGCTTCTCTCCTCATAGAGAATTTTCACCATCCTTGTCATATCAAAGAATGCTATCCTGAAGGATTTTTCATCCTTTGACATATTGTCAAGCTCTCCTTCATGTGACATACTTGTTGAAGCTTCAGCTGCAATTTGAGGAATAATTTATGGCGGAGATTGTGGAAAACGTGCTCTCCTTGTCCTTGACCTAACTTGAGGACTTGAAACCATAAGCTTTTCTTCTCCTCTCTTGAGATTCAAACTTGTAAGCATCACATACACTTGCAAAAAAATTAAACCCTCACAAAAATAAGAAAACCAAAGGTCTGATACCAAACTTGATCTGTATGAGATCTTAATGTAAATGTGGTTGAGGTTGTATAAATTGCAAGTGTAAAAATTGAGTTTTATGAGCCTTTATGTTAAATTCTTAAACACATAAAGCATGAATTTAAACTCTTAAATAGTAGAAACAACAGACAAATATAGCATAAAAATAACCACAACACAACAAGTGATGAAGGATTTCACCCCTCCTGGGTTACGTCTCCTTGGTTCAACTTCCAATGGCTTGGCCCTATATCATTATGCTAAAAAATGGTGATTACATACATTTACAATGCTCAAATGGCTTCAAAACCTGTTCCATTAGCTTTAGAGCTATCAAAAATTCCTGTATAACCTCTTTATGCTCTCAAATCGGTCAAAAAATCTATTAGTTATGAGTTTCCCTAGCTTGGATGCTAATCGCACCAAAAATTTCCCAAAATCTGGCACCGGTCCTACAAATTCACCCCAAAATCCACTAACCAAGCGTCATTTTGGCGAATTGTCAGTGCAATTTGTGGGACAGTTAAAATGCGCAATAACTCCAAAAAACTTAATTTTTAATTATATTATATAATTGAAAAAAAAAATAATTAAAAATTGGCAGGGCCATGCCTCCGTGCCCCTAGTTCCATTACAATGTTCGTATGGTAATATATGGGGGGGTCGGGGCTAAGCCCTAGCCACTTCCCCCAAACCTCTGCCACATATAGCTTAAATGATGGTTCAGATGTATGGCTTTACAAGGAGCACTATGGCCCGGTGGTTAAGACATTGGGTTGTTATGAGGGAGGTCTCATCATCGAATCCTACGAAGTTTTAACTTAGACCTTAACTAATTTTTCGTGGCCCCCATGCTACCATATGGTAGCTTCCAGTTGGGCCACGTGGAAGCATGTGGTTGGCCGCCAACCAACCAATAAAATTATGCCAAAAAACACTAGTGAGGGCCTTCCACATTTCAAGTTGTGGTAGGCCCAAAAAAAATTAACTTTCGACCAATCAGAAGAGGCCATGTGGCGTCCTTTCATTGTCCCAAAAATTTGCCCAGTCAGTTGTCTTTTTTTGAAAATTTTGAATGTTTGGGAAAACGAACAAAACTCGTTTCTGAGAGCATACGGTATCGGTTTTTTGCGAAACGATTTGTGCCAGATTCAAAACGACAATATCTACGCGGTCATTCAGGTTCAATGCCATTTCGACAAATTTCATTTTTTAGCATATTTTTGAGCACCTAATCAAAGAGAAGAGGGAGTAAGTGGAGAAATTATACAAACATTTGTTTATCAATGGATTCAATCCGATCAAGAAATGTACTAAAGCTAGATATTGAATCCTTATATATATCAATTGCGGAAATTAAACACAATCGCCAATCACATGAAACAAAGAAAGAAAAAATTCAAACCACAACACAGATATTTTCCCGGGGAAAGCTTGCTGCTCAAATCCCCTCTATCATATATTTTATATTCCACAAGGAATCATCAAACAATTACAATGCACTTTTCTCACAAGAGTCTTTTGAAAACTTCCTTTCGTCTCACACTGATCCAGACAAATTCAGGCCAACACTTAGCCAATTCTCAGCCTGCCTTGCTCATGAAATTCCTTAAGAATGCAATCCCTATTCTTTAGGAATTTCATCCTTCCTCAACTGTGTTGAGAATCATGGGCATCCTGTGTTGTTTTTTCATCTTGGCAATCTGCTAATATCACAACTAATATTTAACTTCCCTTTAACCTTTGTCTCAACTAGGTCTCCACTAGAATTGACATGCATGCAGCTATTAATAGTAAATCATCAGTTGCATGGATGATCATTGATTACGAATTAAATAATATTTAATTCACTTGATCTCTCACTAGTGCAACAAACAGTTACAACTAGTTCAACTTACTTTAACTCACCTAACTGAGTTAACGGATTACTCGTGCACTTAACTGCAACTTGTTAGACCCCCTATGAAATTCTTGACAAGCAAGCTAGGGGGCTATGTCATTTTCGAGACCTTCAAGGAATGCATCTCCCTTGAAGACACATCATCCTTGAGGTCTCTACGCACTGTGCCTTATACAAATCCCCTCTGCTGTTTCCCTTGCTCAAAGCCTTCATTTACCCCTTGTACCCCTGCAAAATGTCCCTTTTCCCTTGTTTTCTCCTTCTGTCAAAGTGTTTCTGCTCCCCTCTATTTCCCTTTATCAACCCCCTAAATCCCCTCTAAAAATCCCTACACCCTTGTTTGCCCCAAATCCCCCCTCCACCTTCCTATCGTTACCCTCCTTAGGCCTCTAAATACATTAAAATGGAATAACAACCCACTCCCGACCTTATAATAGGCCTAAGCCCCCTTCTCCGCTAGCCCCGCGCCTTTCCACTCCATATAGCCTGGCGCCGTGACCAAGGCTCTTTCCTTGCGGGGGCTCTTCTCCGTCCGTAGAGTCAAACCACGGAGCCCCCGTAGTTGACCCCTTGGGATATGGGACGACTCAAATCAACGATCGTTATGCACTACGGGGGGTTAGCCCAAAACTCCCGTGCCCGTACGCCTTGGCCTCCCGCAGTTAATCTCCGCCGTCCGTTAAAGACCAGATCCAACGGCGCAGAGCGCGCTCGAAATGGTGGACCCCTCTTCCTCTCGCGGTTTTAAAATCCACACGGTTTATTCCGCACCACTGTTGAGCGCTGAGTGGTTTTCCCTGGACACCCAGCGATTCCACTCAGCTCCTGCCATGCGTCCTCCTGTACTATTCTGAAAACCGCCATTTCGCGCATTAATCTTCGGTTCAAAGATGCCCAGCGGAACTGTTCAGAACCGTCGGATCTAGAGGGGCTCATCCAACGCTTGTCATTCAGCGAAGTCGCACCCCCGATAACTTGTCTCCTCCATACGTCTGACCCGTCGTCACATCTCTCCGCTGCACTGACAGTCGTCGATTTCTCTCGCGATCGACGGCCCGCGTCCGTCCTCCTTCGTTGAATATTCCGCCCTCACCCGGTCCGCCCACGTCAGCTCCACGTGTTCCATCCGTACCTTCTCCCATTCCATCGCGTATATTTGATTCCTTTCGTGTTTTTAATGTTTTCTCATTCGTTTTCGTTCTGTGTTCCGTCGATTACCTACCAGAGTAAAATTTCACTGTTTCCTCTGCCTTGTCATCGTATGCGTTCGTTACCTCCATCCACCTCATCCGTCGGTCACGTCCATGGATTTCTTCACAGTTTTCGTGTTCTTGCAGGGATATAAAGAAAGAATGGCCGCCATGATCGCCCAGTTTCCCATGCAGTGGCCGAGAGATGCAAGAAAGCTCTGTACTGTGGTACATTTAATGAAAAAGGCCCGGGAAGGTGAAGACAGGTCGTTTGTTCAAAAAACAGGGTTCAGGATCTGTGAAAACCTTCCAGCACCATTAAAGGCCCGAGCTACCCTGTCAGAAGCAAGATGAAAAGGCAGAGTCATTCAGTACAAGAAGAAAGATTAAGGCAAGCTAATGAAGATCTCGAGCCCTAAGTCAATGTTTTCAGATACAAAGCAGCAGATTATAGACCCCGAGGAATCGATCAAAGGATCCTGAGCACAGGCAAAAGGTAATATCATGGTTTTTCATCAGCAAAATTTTTTTTATTCATCAAGTACATGGCACCCAAACAGCTTTTGTTATGCACCATGTCCCTGAAGAGTTTTCCACCAGACTACAGCTCAAAAACAGTCAGACATTTATGAGACAGACCTTTCAGCAGTTTATTTTATTTTTTGTTTACGACACCAGGGGTACTTCGACCAAAAATGTCAAGATCATATCCAAAGCAGATCATTCTTTCACGAGGAAGGTGACAGAGATTAAATACATAGCAGGTCAAGCAGAATGGATTTCGGCCCTGCATCCATTGTTATGTTTAATGATACATTTAATTTTCACCTACTCCTTCAGTCGATCTTAGGTTCACCCTTTGCTATAAAGCACAGAAGGAAACATTGTAATGTTGTTGATGAGATATCAGTGAAATGCAAGTATTCTCCTCTTGAGACAAGTTCTCTGTGTAATATTGTAAGATAGACTGAGACTAGATGTATTCATACTGAATGTTCAAGCTATGGGCTATGATGTACTTGATTGGTGTTGTTTTTAATATGACAAGCATGTTTCTTTTGATCCTGATCTAAATAAACTGGTGATGTTTCCTCTTTCTCTGTATTTGTGATTGACTTTCTCTTATGTTATGTTCCATTTCATTTCGTTTCTGCTGGTAGGCAACAGAAGTATAGCATAAGATTCACCCTTGTTAGGTGCCCTATGTTTCCTGCTCTCCCTACCTCAATGTTTTCTGCTTATATGTGTATCTAAATGTTGATTTCAATTGATTTAACCAGTGTAGTGGATGATATTTCCTGCTCTCTGATGTGTGAATTGATGAAGTCCATGTTCAGATGTTCTTGGTAGGATTTAGCTGGAAGGTTTGGGAACACTGGGGATTAGTGTTAGCCCTGTCCACTAGGATCTTTGCACGACCAGCTAGCCTTTATAAGATCCCTTGTTTTACCTCTAATTCTGTCCAAGCAGGCCTGGAGTTAAATGACCTCTGGCCTGATCTATAGACAGAGTTGGTTGGTCCTCCTCCTTCATTTTCAATCCTTTGTGTCCCATTCCAAATATCTCCTTCAAGATCCAAATGCTCTAGATGACTAGCCCAACTGAAAGCTTGCACATTGATTACAAGTAAACTCTTTCTTGACTCCATATCCCAATGGCCCTGATGTTCTCTGAGTTATCTACCTTTTCCTAGTTTGCTCCATGCTCACCCTTGTCTTGTATTGGACACTTCTTTCCTGATTCCCAATAACCAAATTCAATCAAACAAACAAACCCTGAGCCCCATAACTAGCCTAACATTGTAACATCGAGCCTCAAAGACATATTCTTTGGCAAATATAGAGAGATCCCTCTCTAGACCTAGGAGGGCTAGATCCTAAGGTCTGAAAGTGGTTCTGATGTTGTCTCATCTTTTGGTCTGGCCAATCTGGCCAAAACATGGGAACCCCAACATAATGGCGACTCCACTGGGGAAGAGACCACTTTGCCTTTAGATTGGCATTCAATTGCTGATGGTGGACAGCAGCCTGCTCCAAACAGTCAAATTCATCCACCTGGCGACTCCACACTCCACACTCCACAATCCTCGAAGACTCCACTGGAGGAAGAACCTGAAAGATGGCCAGACCTCATAGAAGGGTAGAACATACTGGTTGGATTTGGTTTAAAGAGTTTATTGTTTTTTTCTATCGTTATGTCCTGTCATATTTTAAGCCAAATCGAGTGTACAAAGATGAGACCCATGATGAGTATGGGAGAGATCTCAAGCCTCAGTCTTCAGACCGTGAGCAGACCTATACTCCTGTGAAAAACCTAGTGGAACAAGAAGCTCATGTTGTATCTCCCACCCCTAAAGAAACTCCAAGCAGCCATGAGCCCATTGTTACACTACTCACTCCTACGAAGGTCATAGAAAGATATAAGCCTCTGGTTTTACCTCTTTTCTTCCAACCCCTGCCTGCAGAACTTATTAACCAGCTACCTCATTTTTACGGAGAAAATAAAAGGGCCACTGCCGAGGAACATGTTCAAAACCTTGAGGATTTTCTTAAGCTGTATGAAATAGAAGAAGATGATGTGTGCATTAGAATTTTTGCCTTGTCATTGCAAGGAAATTTTAAGAGTTGTTTCAAATGCCTTCCAGTGGCAAGCATTTTCAGCTTTCATCAATTTTCTCGAGTTTTCCTTGATATATGGGCAGCCCCGAAAAACACTCTCCTCATCCTAAAAGAATATCAGAATTTGAGAAGGCAGCCAGGAGAGACAGTGCAGAATTTTTCAGCCAGGTTCAATAAGGTATATGATGCAATGCCTTCTGATATAAAACCACCTTTGGGATGGGATTTATTGCACTATCCAAGTTCTTTTGACCCCGAGGTGGAATTCCATATAAGGCAAAAAGAGCCTTTGAGCCTGGAGGAAATGCAGAGTATAGAAATCACTGTCGAATACAACATAAAGTGCAGGGAGGAAAGATTAAGAGCAGCAAGGAAGGACCGAACAGAGAAAATGGCACAGATCTCTTTAGAGAACAAGCTGGAAAGACTGATAGAGACTGCCAGCTCCTTGCTAAATATAAAAGAGCAAGAATATGAGGCCGAAACCAGAAAGGATGATTGGAGAAGACCTACTCCTTGTCCTCGAAAGAGACAAATCAGATCACTGCAAGACAGAAGTTACATGCAAAGCATGTATGAGGAACCAGAGCTTAGATCAGAAAATGAACTTGCAGACTATTTTGTAGAAAGACTCAATAAGAGTTCTGAAGACTTGGTGGATAACAATGCTTTTAATTATGATTTCTCCGATGATGATCTGACTGATGATAATTTTTCCCAAAGGGAAACCGAGCTTGCAGGGCCATCATCAGTAGATTCATGGGAGGAAGGTCACGACCACCAACTTCAAGAAAACGAAGAGTCAATGCAGGCTATCTATGATACTGATGGAGAAGGCGTTGAAAGCATGATAGCAGACGAAGATTCATTGAATCTTCCCTCTATTTTATTTTCGAACATCGGTTATACTTGCCAAGAGGATGGAAGCCAGCAGCTCCCCGACACAGAGGACAAGGAGGAAAAAGATGAAGAAAGTCTTGAGAAGAATGAATCTCCCGAGCCTTCTCCCAAAGGGATTGAGGTAATCAAAGAAACCCCCGCTCAAGAATATGTTAATTTTTTCACAGAGTTCAGTACGTTTCAGCAGAACCAACCTGCGGTACTAGAGGACAGCGCTGTTGAATATAATGAGCCCTCTAGCTCAGGCTACATTGAAGATGAGCGAGATCTCCTTCTCCACATACATCTTTGTCTTGATCCAGCGAGAGAAGAGATATTCCTGGTTGATGCCCATATACCAAATACTCTCAATCAGGAAGAGGAGGAGTGTAATTACAAAGGCCTCACTGCAGATGCAGTGATTGAAGTTTCCTGGGATGTAGACAGCCTATCAGTCATGGTAGGCTCTGAAAGAAAAAGCTTACATCATGATTTTGTTGATCCAGTGGCAGAATACATGGAGGCCTTCACTGGCTCATTTCCTCAAGCATTGATCTTCCGCAAGAGCCAAACACAACAGAATTGGTCACCACTGCTGGTGACCACAGTTTTGAAGAACCACACGCAGAGCACCCTGTGGTCATCTCTGTCATCTCTGACAGGCAGTCAGTGCTCATATCCTTTTTTGTTACTGCTGGACTGGTTGCATTGGCATTATTGTATCACCTAGAACATCATAGATTTCCAGTTAGAGTAGGGTAGGTAGGAAAAGCTCAATAAAGCTCAGTATATGAGCATGTAGTTAGTTGTTTTAATTATGTCTTAGAATGTAGAGAAGAAACCTGTTGGACAGTTTAATCCCAACAGGTATTAGATTAGGTAGAGAAATAGATGAGGCCAACAGTCTAATCTGGCCTCATGGAGCAATAAGGGTAGATTTAGAATAGGTTTGTTTTTGTCTTGCAAAATAAAATGTAAAGGGTCTGCAAGCTCAAATGCACCCAAAGGGAAATGTTAGAACTATGGTCTGGGTAGGTAGATTGGTTGGGAAATACTTTTGCTGATGTTTAAATTAGATGGTGGCAGCTGAAATCAAAGAAGAAAGATGGCTTACGACAGCAGGCAACTGGCCTACTCCAAAGATCATACCTGGTTTCTTGACTCCTCCAAGGAGAAGCCATCCCCATGTGGAGCCACTGTTAGCCCCCCTATGAAATTCTTGACAAGCAAGCTGGGGGGCTATGTCATTTTGGAGACCTTCAAGGAATGCATCTCCCTTGAAGACACATCATCCTTGAGGTCTCTACGTGCTTTGCCTTATACAAATCCCCTCTGCTGTTTCCCTAGCTCAAAGCCTTCATTTACCCCTTGTACCCCTGCAAAATGTCCCTTTTCCCTTGTTTTCTCCTTCTGTCAAAGTGTTTCTGCTCCCCTCTATTTCCCTTTATCAACCCCCTAAATCCCCTCTAAAAATCCCTACACCCTTGTTTGCCCCAAATCCCCCCTCCACCTTCCTATCGTTACCCTCCTTAGGCCTCTAAATACATTAAAATGGCATAACAACCCACTCCCGACCTTATAATAGGCCTAAGCCCCTTCTCGGCTAGCCCCGCGCCTTTCCGCTCCATATAGCCTGGCACCGTGACCAATGCTCTTTCCTTGTGGGGGCTCTTCTCCGTCCATAGAGTCAAAACACGGAGCCCCCGTAGTTGACCCCTCGGGATATGGGACGACTCAAATCAACGGTCGTTATGCACTACGGGGGGTCAGCCCAAAACACCCGTGCCCGTACGCCTTGGCCTCCCGCAGTTAATCTCCGCCGTCCTTTAAAGACCAGATCCAATGGCGCGGAGCGGGCCCGAAATGGTGGACTCCTCTTCCTCTCGCGGTTTTAAAATCCACACGATTTATTCCGCACCACCGTTGAGCGCTGAGTGGTTTTCCCTGGACACCCAGAGATTCCACTCAGCTCCTGCCACGCGTCCTCCTGTACTATTCTGAAAACCGCCATTTCGCACATTAATCTTCAGTTCAAAGACGCCCATCGGAATTGTTCAGAACCGTCGGATCTGGAGGGGCTCATCCTACGCTTGTCATTCAGCGAATTTTCACCCCTGATAACTTGTCTCCTCCGTACGTCTGACCCGTCGTCACATCTCCCCGCTGCACTGACAGTCGTCGATTTCTCTCGCGATCGACGACCCGCGTCCGCCCTCCTTCGTTGAATATTCTGCCCTCACCCGGTCCCCCCACGTCAGCTCCACGTGTTCCATCCGTACCTTCTCCCATTCCATCGTGTATATTTGATTCCTTTCGTGTTTTTAATGTTTTCTCATTCGTTTTCGTTCTGTGTTCCGTCGATTACCTACCAGAGAAAAATTTCATTGTTTCCTCCGCCTTGTCATCGTATGCGTTCGTTACCTCCATCCACCTCATCCGTCGGTCACGTCCATGGATTTCTTCACAGTTTTCGTGTTCTTGCAGGGATATAAAGAAAGAATGGCCGCCATGATCGCCCAGTTTCCCATGCAGTGGCCGAGAGATGCAAGAAAGCTCTGTACTGTGGTACATTTAATGAAAAAGGCCCGGGAAGGTGAAGACAGGTCGTTTGTTCAAAAAACAGGGTTCAGGATCTGTGAAAACCTTCCAGCACCATTAAAGGCCCGAGCTACCCTGTCAAAAGCAAGATGAAAAGGTAGAGTCATTCAGTACAAGCAGAAAGATTAAGGCAAGCTAATGAAGATCTCGAGCCCTAAGTCAATGTTTTCAGATACAAAGCAGTAGATTACAGACCCCGAGGAATCGATCAAAGGATCCTGAGCACAGGCAAAAGGTAATATCATGGTTTTTCATCAGCAGAATGTTTTTTATTCATCAAGTACATGGCGCCCAAACAGCTTTTGTTATGCACCATGTCCCTGAAGAGTTTTCCACCAGACTACAACTCAAAAACAGTCAGACATTTATGAGACAGACCTTTCAGCAGTTTATTTTATTTTTTGTTTACGACACCAGGGGTACTTCGACCAAAAATTTCAAGATCATATCCAAAGCAGATCATTCTTTCATGAGGAAGGTGACAGAGATTAAATACATAGCAGGTCAAGCAGAATGGGTTTCGGCCCTGCATCCATTGTTATGTTTAATGATACATTTAATTTTCACCTACTCCTTCAGTCGATCTTAGGTTCACCCTTTGCTATAAAGCACAGAAGGAAACTTTGTAATGGTCGTTGATGAGATATCAGTGAAACGCAAGTTTTTTCCTCTTGAGACAAGTTCTCTGTGTAATATTGTAAGATAGACTGAGGCTAGATGTATTCAGACTGAATGTTCAAGCTATGGGCTATGATGTACCTGATTGGTGTTGTTTTTAATATGACAAGCATGTTTCTTTGGATCCTGATCTAAAGCAGCTAGTGATGTTTCCTCTTTCTCTGTATTTGTGATTGACTTGCTCTTATGTTATGTTCCATTTCATTTCGTTTCTGCTGGTAGGCAACAGAAGTATAGCATAGGATTCACCCTTGTTAGGTGCCCTATGTTTCCTGCTCTCCCTACCTCAATGTTTTCTGCTTATATGTGTATCTGAATGTTGATTTCAATTGATTTAACCAGTGTAGTAGATGATATTGCCTGCTCTCTGATGTGTGAATTGATGAAGTCCATGTTCAGATGTTCTTGGTAGGATTTAGCTAGAAGGTTTGGGAACACTGGGGATTAGTGTTAGCCCTGTCCACTAGGATCTTTGCACAACTAGCTAGCCTTTCTAAGATCCCTTGTTTTACCTCTAATTATGTCCAAGCAGGCCTGGAGTTAAATGACCTCTGTCCTGATCTATAGACAGAGTTGGTTGGTCCTCCTCCTTCATTTTCAATCCTTTGTGTCCCATTCCAAATATCCCCTTCAAGATCCAAATGCTCTAGATGACTAGCCCAACTGAAATCTTGCACATTGATTACAAGTAAACCCTTTCTTGACTCCATAGCCCAATGGCCCTGATGTTCTCTGAGTTATCTACCTTTGCCTATTTTGCTCCATGCTCACCCTTGTCTTGTATTGGACACTTCTTTCCTGATTCCCAACAACCAAATTCAATCAAACAAACAAACCCTGAGCCCCATAACTAGCCTAACATTGTAACATCGAGCCTCAAAGACATATTCTTTGGCAAATATAGAGAGATCCCTCTCTGGACCTAGGAGGGCTAGATCCTAAGGTCTGAAAGTGGTTCTGATGTTGTCTCATCTTTTGGTCTGGCCAATCTGGCCAAAACATGGGAACCCCAACACAACTTGAACTCTAAAACACATAGAATCACTATGCATGCCTCAGAAACTACCCTCAACTCACATTCCATGAGCTAACTGGGTTTATCACACTCAGTTAACTCTTACAAGTGATTACGAGATAAGATTACATTTTATTGTCCAATTTAATTAAGGGATAATTAAATTTGACATATATCCAATTTATTAAATAAATTGAATTTCACACTAATGTATCGCTAGGACCCATAACTACATGAAATGTGGTCCCACACTAGTGTAGGAGTTGTCACATTGCTTCTGGATGCCAATTTCATTGTTTCTTGTTGCAAAATTCAACACTCCCTCTCAACAAGAAAGGAATGTCATTGCATGTGCACATGCATCTCTTGCATGCGACATGCAACTCTTACATGCAACACTTCTCTAGTGTTTCTCGTACATGCAACACTTCTCTAGAGCTTCTCGCACATGAAACTCTTGCATGCAACACTTCTGAAACTAAATAGCCTCCAAACAACTGAATCAGTATAATGTGTCTGTCATCAGAGTCATATGACAGCTGGTATCTATTGCACATGTCTACTGGACTCTCTGTGTTGTTGACATCTACATCCATGCACTCTAGACTGCTACCAACTCTGATCTTCACTCCAGTATCCGACATTTATCACTCTGATTTTTGTCCTCCTCACATCTCACTACATCAATCTAACCAATCCTGCTACTACTGTATTGTGGGCTCCTCATCACCATGTTCGATTCATGAGACTCACCATCTCAATGAATCATGCCCAAATTTCTTCTTAGGATTGATTTTGCACATCGCCCCACCTCACACCTGGAGGTATAGCTGCATGCACTCCCTCTGCCCATCTGGCTCGAAATTTCTCTGCTTGAGTGGTTTCTGCCACTCCATCATCCTTTGAATGTGGATGCTCCACATCTTGAGGTTCATTCTCTGGAACCAAGAGTTCCTCATCTGCATGCAAATAAAGCTCCCTCTCAAGGGACAATCGCATGGATTTCTCACACTTCCCCATGGTACATCCCTTGGATGTATCTATCTTCGCAAGAGTACCCTTTGGAAGCCCCGTAGAAATCTGATGCATGACATTCAAAGCTCCATGGTGTAACTCACCCTGATCCCGGCTCACCACTTTGTCTGATTTTCCCATCAATGTTGCCTAGCCATCTACATCAAGTTTATAGAGATTCTTCACACAAATCACAATATTCTTGGCTTGTCCTATTTCTTTGTGTGGAAGGAAATATTTTCCTTGACTAAAAACAACATCATAGCTTTTGTCCTCCAACATTTCAACTGAAACTAAGTTTTTCTTCAAGCCTGCAACATGTATTACATATTTTAATAAAAATGGTTTACCTAACTATCTCTCGAAAGTAACTATACACATCCCGGTATTGCTATACCTTCCATCGTCACCCATTTCGATATGCATCTGGAGGTCCTTATCCTCCAAGCTACTGAAAAGTTCTTTGTTTCCTGTCATGTGGAAAGATGCACCACTATCCAAGTACCACCCTGATCACATCGCACTTGACACCATGCATGTAATCAGTTACAAGTCCAACTCAAAATACGAGGTCAAAGCCTCACCAGCTATAGATCCTGAAGCCTTCTTGTTCTTCTTCTTTTGTGGAAAATTAGTGGCATAATTTCCATGCTCGTGATAGTGAAAAAACTTCACTTTGGACATGTTGCGCTCCTTGCCTTCTTCTCTGGACTTAGATGTGGAATAGGATTTATTTCCCTTCCCCTTCTTCACCTTTCCAGCCAAGACACAATTTTCTTCATCATCTTCCTTAGATGAAGATCCATCCCCGGTATTCCGCCTGAATTCTTCTTGCACCAAATCCCACCAAAGTCTTTCCCAATCTGGCAACTTCTCCCTTCCATTGACATAGTCTTGATAACTATGCCAACTCTTGGGAAGTCCTAGAAGATCTAGGCTCACCAAATCATCATCAGCGATAGTAATGCCGACGCTCCCAAGGTGATCACGACATTGGACAAACTTTGTTAAATATTTCGGCATGGTGTCGCCTTTCTCCATTTTGATCTTCCTAAGTTTATCCTTCAATGCCAATTTCCTATGATCACTGTTGCTCTCAAATAGATCTGTCAAAGCTTTCCACATTGCATATGGTGTCACTTTGGAATGGAGACTTGAGAGAATGTGGTCTCGTAGTCCCTCCAATAAGATCCTCCTCGCCTTTGCAACCTTCTTTTGTCAAGCATCAAGATTTGCAGCATCTATTACGGCGAGTTTTAGAACATCATTCTCAATGAATTATTTCAACCCATTGCACTCTAGTATTTCCTCCTGCCTGTCTATCCAACAAACATAGTTAGAGCTTCCCTCGAGTGCATACTCCAACCTCAAGCCATTGAAATCCATTTCGATCCTAAATCGCCTGTTGCACCAATAATGTCTTCTGCAAATTCGAATTCCATTCAGTCACAAACTCAGATTCTCCTCCACTATATTGATTTCAAGTGCTCTGATACCATGTATAAATTATGCAAACATGTGTATATCAATGGATTCAATCCGATCAATCAATGTACTAAAGCTAGATATTGAATCCCTATAAAAATCAATTGCGGATATTAAACACAATCTCCAATCACATGAAGTAAAGAAAAAAACAAATCAAAACACAACACATATATTTTCCCGAGGAAATATTGCTGCTCAAAACCCCTCTATCATATATTGTATATTCCAAAAGGAATCATGAAATAATTACAATTCACTCTTCTCACAAGAGTCTCATGCAATCTTCCTATCGTCTCACACTGATCCAGACAAAATCGGGCCAACACTTAGCCAATTCGCATCTATCTTCATCCTGCCTTGCTCACACAATTCGTGATGAATTCAATCCCTATTATTTAGGAATTTCAGCCTTCCTCAACTGCGTTGAGTATCATGGGCAACCTGTGTTGTTTTAACTGCATCTGGGAACCCTGCTGATATCACAACTAATAGTTAACTTCCCTTTAACCTTTGCCTCAACTGGATCTCCACTGGAACTGACATGCATTCAACTATTAATAGTAAATCATCAGTTGCATGGTAGATCACTAATTGTGAATTAAATAATATTTAATTCACTTGATCTCTCACTGTTGCAACAAACAGTTACAAATAGTTCTTCTCACTTTAACTCACCTAACTGAGTCAACGGATTACTCATGCACTTAAATGTAACTTGAACTCTAAAACACATAGAATCACTCTGCATGCATAAACAACTACCCTCAACTCAAATTACATGAGCTAACTGATTTTATCACACTCAATTAACTATTACAAGTGATTATGAGATAAGATTACATTTTATTGTCCAATTTAATTAAGGGATAAATAAATTTGACATATATCCAATTTATTAAATAAATTGAATTTCACACTAATGCATCGTTAGGACCCATCACTACATGACATGTGGTCCCACACTAGTGTAGGTGTTGTCACATTGCTTCTGCATGCTAATTTCATTGTTTCTTGTTGCAAACTTCAACACTCCCTCTCAACAAGAAATGAATGTCCTTGCATGCGCACATACATCTCTTGCATGCAACATGCAACCCTTGCATGTGACATGCAACCCTTGCATGCGACATGCAACCCTTGCATGCAACACTTCTCTAGTGTTTCTCGCACTTGCAATCCTTGCATGCAACACTTCTAAAACTAAATAGCCTCCAAACAACTGAATCAGTATAATGCATATGTCATCAGAGTCATCTGACAGCTGGTACCTACTACACATGTCTATTGGACTCTTCGTGTTGTTGAAATCTACATCCATGCACCCTAGACTGCTGCCAACTCTGATCTGCACTCCAGTATCTGACATTTTTCACTCTGATTTTTGTCCTCCTCACATCTGAATACATCAATCTAACCAATCTTGCTACTACTATACGGTGGGCTCCTCGTAGCTAGGTTCAATCCATGAGACACACCATCTCAATGAATCATGCCCAAATTACTTCTTAGGATTAATTTTTCACATCGCTTCATCTCACATCTAGAGGTATACCTACATGCACTCCCTCTGCCCATCTGGCTCAAAATTTCTCTGCTTGAGTGGTTTTTTCCACTCCATGATCCTCTGCATGTGGATGCTCCACATCTTGAGGTTCATTCTTTGGAACCAAGAGTTCCTCATCTGCATGAAAATCAAGCTCCCTCTCAAGGGACAATCACATGGCTTTCTCACACTTCCCCATGGTACATCCCTTGCACATGTGTATATCTTCGCAAGAGTACCCTTTGGAAGCCTAGTAGAAATCTGATGCATGACCTTCAAAGCTCCATGGTGTAACTCACCCTCATTCTCACTCACCACTTTGTCTGACTTTCCCATCAATGCTGCGTAGCCATCTACATCAAGTTTATAGAGATTCTTCACATGAATCCCAATATTATTGGTTTTTCATGTTGCTTTGTGTCGAAGGAAAGCTTTTCCTTCATTGAAAACAACATCATAGCCTCTATCCTCCAACATTGCAACTGAAAGTAATTTTTTCTTCAAGCCTGGTACATGCATTACATATTTTAATAAAAATGATTTACCTGACTGTCTCTGGAAAGTAACTGTACCAATCCCGATAGCGCTATACCTTACTTCATCACCCATTTTTATATGCATCTGGAGGTCCTTCTCCTCCAATATACTGAAAAGTTATTTGTTTCTTGCCATGTGGAAAGATGCACCACTATCCAAGTACCAACCTGATCCCATCGCACTTGACACTATGCATGCGATCAGTGAGGATTCCAACTCAAATTGCTAGGTCAAATCCTCACCAGCTGGAGATCTTTAAGCCTTCTTGTTCTTCTTCTTTTGTGGACAATTAGTGGCATAATGTCCATGCTCGTGATAGTGAAAACACTTCACTCTGGACATGTCGCGCTCCTTGCCTTCTTATCTGGACTTAGAGTTGGAATAGGATTTATTTCCCTTGCCCTTATTCACCTTACCAGCCAAGGTGCAATTTTCTTCATCATCTTCCTTAGATGAAGATTCATCCCTGGTATTCCGCCTAAATTCTTCTTGCACCAAATCCAACCATAGTCGTTCCCAATCTGGCAGCTTCTCCCTTCCATTGACAGGGTCCTAATAACTATGCCAACTCTTGGGAATTCCTAGAAGAGCTAGGCTCTCCAAATAATCATTAGCGATAGTAATGTCGACGCTCCCAAGCTCATCCCGACATTGGAAAAACTTTGTTAAATATTTCGGCATGGTGTCGCCTTTCTCCATTTTGATCTTCCTGAGTTTATCCTTCAGTGCCAATTTCCTATGATCATTGTTGCTTTTAAATATATTTTTCAAATCTTTCCACATTACATATGGTGTCATTTTTCCATGGATATTTGAGACAATGTGGTCTCGTAGTCCCTCCAATAAGATCCTCCTCGCCTTTGCAACCTTCTTTTGCCAAGCATCAATATTTGCAGCATATGTTATGGAGGGTTTTGAAACATCATTGTCAATGAATTATTTCAACCCATTGTCCTCCAGTATTTCCTCCATCCTGTCTTTCCAAGCAATAGAGTTAGAGCTTCCCTCGAGTGCATACTCGAATCTCAAGCCATTGAAAGCCATTTCGATCTTGAATCGCCTATTGCACCAAGAATGTCTTCTGCAAATTCGAATTCCATTCAGTCACAAACTCATCTTCTCCTCCACTATATTGATTTCATGTGCTCTGATACCATGTAGAAATTATACAAACATGTGTATATCAATGGATTCAATCCGATCAAGCAATGTACTAAAGCTAGATATTGAATCCTTATACAAATCAATTGCAGAAATTAAACACAATCGCCAATCACATGAAGCAAAGAAAGAAATAAATCAAACCACAACACAGATATTTTCCCGAGGAAAGATTTCTGCTCAAAACCCCTCTATCATATATTGTATATTCCAGAAGGAATCATGAAACAATTATAATGCACTCTTCTCAGAAGAGTCTCCTCCAATCTGCCTATTGTCTCACACTGATCCAGACAAAATCGAGCCAAAACTTAGCCAATTCTCAACCTGTCTTCATCCTGCCTTGCTCATGCAATTCTTAATGAATGCAATCCCTATTCTTTATTAATTTCAACCTTTCTCAACTACGTTGATTATCATGGGCATCCTGTGTTGTTTTAACTGCATTTGGGCAGCCTGCTAATATCACAACTAATAGTTAACTTCCCTTTAACCTTTTTCTAAATTGGATCTCCACTGGAACTGACATGCATGCAAATATTAATAGTAAATCATCAGTTGCATGGAAGATCACTGCTTGTGAATTAAATAATATTTAATTCACTTGATCTCTCACTAGTGCAATAATCAGTTACAACTAGTTCAACTCACTTTAACTCACTTAACTGAGTTAACTTTTTACTCATGCACTTAACTACAACTTGAACTCTAAAACACATAGAATCACTCTGCATGTCTCACCAACTACCCTCAACTCGAATTCCATGAGCTAATTGATTTTTTCACACTCAGTTAACTATTACAAGTGATTATGAGACAATATTACATTTTATTGTCCAATTTAATTAAGGGGTAATTAAATTTGACACATATCCAATTTATTAAATAAATTGAATTTCACACTAATGTATCGCTAGGACTCATCACTACATGACCTATGGTCCCACACTAGTGTAGGTGTTGTCATGTTTCTTCTGGATGAAATTTCACTGTTTCTTGTTGCAAACTTCAACACTCCCTCTCAACAGGAAAGGAATGTCCTTACATGCGCACATGCATCTCTTGCATTTGACATGCAACTCTTGCATGCGACATGCAACTCTTGCATGTGGCACTTCTCTATGGTTTCTCACACATGCAACACTTCTCTAGTGTTTCTCGCACATGCAACTCTTTCATGCAACACTTCTCTGGTGTTTCTCGCACATGCAAATCTTGCATGCAAAAATTCTGAAACTAAATAGCCTCCAAATAACTAAATCAATACAATGCATCTGTCATCAGAGTCTTATGACTGCTAGTACCTACTGCACATGTCTACTGGACTCTCTGCGCTGTTAACATCTGCATCCATGCAATCTGCACTGCTGCCAACTCTGATCTTCACTCCAGTATCGGAAACCTTTCACTCTGATTTTTCTCCTCCTGACATCTGATAGCATTAATCTAACTGATCCTGCTACTGTTGTACTGTGGTCTCCTCGTAGCTAGGTTTGATCCATGAGACACACCATCTCAATGAATAATTCCCAAATTTCTTCTTGGGATTAATTTTTCACATTGCCCCACATCACACCTCAAGTTATAGTTGCATGCACTCCCTCTGCCCAGCTGGCTCAAAATTTCTCTGCTTGAGTGGTTTCTTCCACTCCATGATCCTTCGCATGTGGATGCTCCACATCTTGAGGTTCATTCTTTGGAACCAAGAGTTCCTCATTTTCATGCAAATCAATCTCCCTCTCAAGGGAAAATCGCATGGATTTCTCACACTTCCCCACGGTACATCCCTTGCATGTGTCTATCTTCACAAGAGTACCCTTTGGAAGCCCTGTAGAAATCTGTTGCATGACCTTCAAAGGTCCATGGTGTAACTCTCCCTCATCTCGGCTCACCACTTTGCCTAGTTTACCGATCAATGCTACGTAGCCATCTAAATCAATTTTATAGAGATTCTTCACATTAATCCCAATCTTCTTGGCTTTTCATATTGCTTTGTGTCGAAGGAAAGCATTTCCTTCACTGAAAACAACATCATAGCCTCTATCCTCCAACATTGCAACTGAAACTAAATTTTTCTTCAAGCCTGGTACATGCATTACATATTTTAATAAAAATGGTTTACCATACTGTCTCTGGAAAGTAACTGTACCAATATCGGTAGCATTATACCTTACGTTGTCACCCATTTCGATATGCATCTTGAGGTCCTTCTCCTCCAAGATACTGAAAATTTCTTTGATTCTCGTCATGTGGAAAAATACACCACTATCCAAGTACCACCCTAATCCCATCGCACTTGACACCATGCATGTGATTAGTGAGAATTCCAACTAAAATTGCGAGGCCAAAGCCTCACCAAATTCATATCCTGAAGCCTTCTTCTTCTTCTTCTTTTGTGGACAATTACGGCATAATGTCCATTCTCGTGACAGTGAAAACACTTCACTCTGGACATGTCACACTCTTTGCCTTCTTTGCCAGACTCAGATTTTGAATAGGATTTATTTCCCTTCCCCTTCTTCGCCTTACCAGCCAAGGCACAATTTTCATCATCATATTCCTTAGATGAAGATCCATACTTGGTATTCTGCCCGAATTCTTATTGCACCAAATCCGACCAAAGTTGTTCCCAATCTGGCATCTTCTCCCTTCCATTGACAGAGTCATAATAACTATGACAACTCTTGGGAAGTATTGGAAGAGCTGGCTCACCAAATCATCATCAGCGACAATAATTCCAAGGCTCCCAAGCTCATCTCGACATTGGACAAGCTTTGTTAAATATTTCAGCATGGTGTCGCCTTTCTCAATTTTGATCTTCCTAATTTTATCCTTCAGTGTAAATTTCCTATGATCACTTATGCTCTAAAATAGATCTGTCAAAGCTTTCCACATTTCATATGGTGTCTCTTTTCCATGGAGACTTGAGACAATGTGGTCTCGTACTCCCTCCAATAAGATCCTCCTCACCTTTGCAACCTTCTTTTGCTAAGCATCAATATTTACAGCGTCTGTTACAGCGTGTTTTGGAACATCATTGTCAATGAATTATTTCAACCTATTTTCCTCCAGTGCTGCCTCCATCCTATATTTCCAAGCACTATAGTTAGATTTTCCCTTGATTGCATACTCCAATATCAAGCCATTGAAATCCATTTCGATCTTGAATCGCCCGTTGCATCAAGAATGTCTTTTGCAAATTCGAATTCTATTCAGTCACAAACTCAGCTTCTCCTCCACTATAGTGATTTTATGTGCTCTGATACCATGTAGAAATTATAGAAATATATGTATTCAAGGGATTCAATCTGATCAATCAATTTACTAAATCTAGACAATGAATCCCTCTACAAATCAATTGTGGAAAATAAACACAATCGCCAATCACATGAAGCAAAGAAAGAAACAAATAAAACCACAACACAGATATTTTCCCAGAGAAATTTTTTTTCTCAAAACCCCTCTATCATATATTGTATATTCCAGAAGGAATCAGGAAACAATTACAATTCACTCTTCTCACAAGAATCTCCTACAATCTACCTATCGTCTCACACCGATCCAGACAAAATCGGGAGAACACTTAGCCAATTCTCAGCCTGTCTTCAGCCTACCTTTCTCACGTAATTCCTAATGAATGTGATCCCTGTTCTTTAGGAATTTCATCCTTCCTCAAATTTGTTGATTATCATGGGCATCTTGTGTTGTTTTAACTGCATTTGGGCAGTCTGCTAATATCACAACTGATACTTAACTTCCCTTTAGCCTTTGTCGCAAATAGGTCTCCACTAGAACTGGCATGCATGCAGTTATTAATAGTAAATCATCAATTGCATGGAAGATCACTGATTGTGGATTAAATAATATTTAATTCACTTGACCTCTCACTAGTGCAACAAACAGTTACAACTAGTTCAACTGAATTTAACTCACCTAACTGAGTTAACTTATTCATGCATTAAACTCATGCAGTTAACAAAAACTTGAACTCTAAAACACATAGAATCACTCTGCATGCCTCACCAACTACCCTCAACTCGAATTCCATGAGCTAATTGAGTTTATCACACTTAGTTAACTATTACATTTGATTATGAGATAATATTACATTTTATTGTCCAATTTAATTAACGGATAATTAAATTTGACACATATCCAATTTATTAAATAAATTTAATTTCACACTAATGTATCGCTAGGACCCATTACTACATGTCCTGTGGTCCCAGACTAGTGGAGGTGTTTTCATGTTGCTTCTGGATGAAAATTTCACTGTTTCTTATTGCAAACTTCAACAGGTTGCATGTGTGATTTCATTGCTGATATTTGAACGCATGATGCATGCATTTGGTTATTTGGTTGCTTTGTTGTCATTGGCATGGGATTTGCCTAAATTTACAGGGGTTTTCAACCTTGCCTTTCCATTTCCTGGATATCCATGGTGTTGTGGTTTCCTTGTTTGGTTTAAGCTTTGGATGGCTAGTAGACTTTGGATCCTGGTGAGGTGGTCTAAGTAAATTCCAAAAGGTCAAGGGTGGAGATGGGATTTCTCCTGGAACTCTTGATGGATGAGTGGATACAGGAAAATTCCTCTAGGTATGGTGAAGAGAGTTGGAGGCATCCAAGATTTTTTGGTGTTAGTGATTTATGGATCGGTTTAAGTGAAATCAGTGTGGTTGATGGTTGACATGGTTTGGCTTCTGGAAGTCTTGGTTGGTTTTTTTTGGATTTATCCCATGAGATCTAACATTCATGCTTTGAATATGGCATGGTGGTGATTAATTGAAAGAGAAATTTGCTTCATCCCAATATATGGTCGAGTGGTACGTGGAAGTCCCTGACTTGGTTGGAATTTGCATATGTTAATATGAGTTATTCCATTATTGTGGTCAATGAGAACATGTATTGGTTATTGTGTTGATTTTATGATTGATTTGTCATGGATTCATTATGTTTATATGTTATTTATAGGTATGGTTAAATGACATGCTCTTGTTATGGATCTTGTTCACGATTTGATGAGCTATTGAATGGTTATGTGAATGCATGGGATAACTAGTTTTGTTGCAGCTAGTATGAGAGGCCATTGAGCCTTCTTAATGATTCCTTGATGAAATTAAGGAGAATTTATTAGATATCCATTCATGACTTGTATATTATCATTTTTACCATGTGTTTGGAAAATTTTGAGCAAGATCTGGCCTTAGTACTTATCATATATACTTGTCATCACCTTAAACTTGATTGTGGTAAGTCATATATTGTTCTGGGTTGTGGCATGTAGGCTAGCCCTAAAAATGTGGCATTCATTTCACGGTAGCGTGCATGCAACTAGGAAATTTTGGTTGCAACTGCACAAAAGGAGGTATGTGCGTGTGGTTGGAGCTTTCTAGCCGCACTCACATTGGCTTATGCATGAGGTTGATTTGTGAGCTCAATTAAAAAGAACTTCCAGCTCAGGGTTTGATTACTAGTGGTTGTTTTCTGATACCTAGGTGATATGGGGTCCTTGAGAGGTTTCACAATGTTTTTTTATTAGTAAACCCCACTTCTATAACTGGAACTTTGATGTTGGGTCATTTTAGAGTGACTCTCAGCTTATGTTTACCTGGAGAGCTTGTAAAAGCAAGTAAACGTGGGATGGGGAGGTTACATTTTTCTCATAAAAATATTTAGCCTTGGTGTCATAATAACTGTTAGATACGTAATTTTCTCAGAAACACCTCTCAAATATCCTCCTTGAAAGATATTTCTTGTTAATATCTTGATTTTCTTCATTTTTTCCCACCAGATATCAACTCTTCCCTTCAATTTCAAAATGGCCACTCTTGATTTCATATTCTTAGAATAATCATGCACTCTAAAATATTTCTTCATTCCTAGCAACCATGCTTCTGCATCCTCATCCTTCCTCACCTCTCCATCGAATGTAGGATGTTTTTCCTTCTTAAACTCTTATGGAACCAAATCCTTTCCTCTCCTTTTGTGCTAACAATGTATTTTGGTAGTAGCACTAAATAGTTTCTTATGACTCTCTTTTCTTCTCTTTGGTGTTCTTAGTGGAGTTTCTCCTCTCACTGTATCTTCAATTGTCTGTCTATGTCTCTTCCTGGACCTACTACCTTCTGCACCATAAATTCTTAATTCATGTTTTCTAAGTCCTGATGGGATTTTATTGCCTTTTACCCTCCCTAGGTTTTTGGCACCTATATCTTGTTGTCTCTACCTTTGCAAATCTGACAAGACTTACAATATAATTGTGTTTACTTTTACTTATTGTTCTTGAGGCATGAAAATCCTATCATTATCAACCCTATAGCTTTTTATTTCAACTCTTATGATTCTAATGGTGTTCATCTTGTTAGGAGAGTCTTCCTCCATCCTTTTACTAATTGATTCTTCCTCTTGACACTAGTGAAATTTACCAAGGTCGTGTCACACCATCCAGTTACTCATTTCCTTAATCATGTGTTTTGACATCTTCTTATGTGCTATTACATACACACAAATATTAGCCAAATCATAATATAGTTAACGCATTTGCCCATCACCTTGGCTTAATTGCAATAAGCTCGTGGATATGAGGTTGTTTGAAACACCCAATTTTAAGTCAACATGCCTGTTAGAAATAAATAACATATCATAATCTTCTATATATATTGTTTTAGAGTTCAGACATCAACATTGATATGCATAGAATACTCAGTCTGTGTTAAAATCAGACAAATTGCTACAACCAACACCCATTTGCACACAACATTAATAGTTAGAAAACACCACACTCTGTAGCAGAGTTTAAAAATTATCCTCCTAGGCCCATTCAGTCCAAGTGATGAACCTGGGTACTCTGATACCACTCTATAATGCTCCATCCAACCCCCTTGGAGTTCCCCAAGCCTAGTGGGAGTTGTTACTTTAATATAACCCAACCTTCGTAGTTTCATCATGGAAATGGGGTTATAAAAATTTCCTTCCTTCCCTAAAGTTGGCGGAATCAACTTTGGACAGCACCATCGTATCCAACTCATCAAGATATTTTCGATGATATATATTTTATCCTGACCTCACTCCTAGACCAAAATTTATGGTCATTTGAAGTTAATATCTCTAAAACCTACATCAACAAATCACCTTCCATGTGGTACCCACGTCGCACCCACAATGTCATAACATTGTTGTACCTTAACACCATCACGCCACACCAAACTACTAATATAATGTAGCCTCACCTGTCCTACGTGCCTTCTACCAACTCACCCTAGTCGAGAGTCTCACTAGGTCCTGACGCATCATGTAATTCCATTATTTATAATTATATATCTTATGGTCAATTAAGTTAGTTAACACATTCACGTCCCTTACTCGAAGCATACCCTTTTCCCATCCCTCATGACACAATTTTTCCCGTTCCCTAAAATGCATATGTTTTTGTTTATTAACGAAAATATTTACCAATGTGCCCCGCACCTTCCATCAATAGCACCATCCTCTCGATAGATATCACATGGAACATACCACAACATGGCATGAATAATCCACGCTAGGTTACGAGATTTCTCTGTGTCACGCTCTTATTAACTCTGCACCCTTTTCCAATCACAATTTCCTTATCATTTTATCAAACTCATTCACCTGATTGCCGGCCTGGCACCATGCAATAGATGAGCTTAAGAAATCAAATATTTTAGAGAATTCATCTAGGCTTCCTTGAAGACCAATTTTGTCGAGAACACTGCTCCTGCAGAAATGAATCCCTGATTTCCATACCAACACTCAAATGTCCCTATGGACATAATCCTATCCAATTTAAGCCGATAAACATTCCCTTTGCCAAGCAATGGACAAGGCAAATAGTGGCTAACATTTTTTTTCACATTAAGCACAATAACAATATACCACACCCCAAACTGGTTGCATAACAACACCATCAAACTCGATGATAAAACAATGAATGGATATAAGTCATTAAATAACCTTGGCCATGCCAATAATGAAACCCACACATTATAAAATTATATTGGTAATCCAGAGAAGTATTAGCAAACCCAGGGGTCTCCAGGCCCCTTAACCATGAGAAAAATCACATGTACATTTCATTAAAGGTAGCTAGTAACAACACAATTCCTATATAGATAGTGCTAATAAAACCATTGTTATAGTTCATAACAACATCATGTCACATTCATAATGAAATGAAGTACAATTGAATATACTTATCTATATATCTTAATGACTCGAAATATTGAGAGGGACTTCCACTCTCCACCCATCCATAGGTAACCTGCATTGCAATATTTCTTGCAGCTGACCACCCTCGAGCTGGATTCAGACTCTTGGGAGGTAAGTTCTCAAGAGAATTTAACAAATTCCAATCAATTTGATCACACATGAATCCAGAGACCACCTCATCTCCACCCACTTAGTTTAGAATCATATCCTTTAGTGTATCCACCTATTCAACCAGGAATCTAGAGCACATTGATGTCCATATGCTAATCCCGCAGATATCATAAACACACAGGGTTTACCCTTTTCTAACCAGGGATCCAAAGTACACTAAGTTCCACGCTCCACCTTGCAAGAATCCATAATTCACATTGTATTTGCTTACTTCTTTATCTTCAATCATGCTCTTCAATGTGCCCCGCTCCAACACTAAAACTTGTTCCCAACTTTATTCCTTTACCCTGCAAGTTCATTCGTCGTCCTCATATTCCCATCCCCGCATACAAGCACCCACAACACATGAACCGTGTCTGTGATCCTTGCAATATCATCCACGCTTCATTCTAACATTCTTTGCTCTAAATGCCTTTTTTTTCCCTCCTCATTTATTGAATGCTTCTTTTCCCTTTCCTTTTTTCGATTCCTCCTTTTCCCGCCCACCCCCTCCCTAATGTTTTCATGTTGACTACACTATATAGCCAACGAGGAAACATAGGTGGTATGGGCTTGTTATCCATTCAAGAAGCACATACTCCACCCCCATGCCTACCATGCAGACCGTTAAACCTGTTATAAAAATGGTGTCCAATAGAGGAACAACTTGAGTTAACCAATTCCCAAGCAACTCCTCTCCCTAAATGTTGAATCCATGTCCACTCCTTAGAGCTATTCATCGTGTTTACATTTCCACAATATTTACATTAATTACAAATTCACAATGATAACTACATGAGGGGTAGCCAAAAAGGGTTGTCACAAAATCCATTGGGAACTAGTCTAAGGGATTGACTCAAGTGGTTGTCACTAATGATGTTGGGCACCTAACTAGTTGTGTGAGTAGGTATTTGATTTGAATACCCTTGGGTGTGGGAACTAGTCTATATCAATGATTTTAATAAGGATGTAATCCATGAATGTGGGGAAGCATCCCTTGGGTTTCCTTTTGAAGCTTTCCTTGGAAAAAAAGGTCAATTGGAAGCCACTAGTTAAAGACCTACATTGAAAGGTTTTATATTGTGTAAAAAACCGGTGGCCAAATTAGTTAAAGGATGTTGAAGGTCCAATTCCCCGCTATGTGTTTTTTAAGAAATATCAATTCTTAAGTTAATTTTTAAGAAATATAAAGTCTTAAGTTAATTTTTAAGAAATATCAAGTCTTTAGTTAATTTGAGTAAAAAATTAAATCTAATAAAGAATAAAAATAAGACAAAAAACCACCATAATCAAGAAAAGTGAAGGAATCTTTAAATTAAGTCACATGGTTTGGGCTTGATAAGGACAAAGTTCAAATTGAATTAGAATTTTCCAATAAAGTTTGGATAAAGTTCGTCATTAAAACCTTCCATATACATATTTTTAAAATATAAATATTTTATAACACATTATATATATAAATCGTAGTTTCATCCATATTTATAAACAAAATTACATTTTTTTACATACACAACCAAGTGTGTATTTTGAAGGACCTCCCCAGATCCTCTCGATGGCTGAAACAACTGTCTGAAAATATTCAAATTATGCATGTCCCAACCTCATGGGTCTTATATAGTCCAATTACATCAAACAATAAACATGTTACAATATCAGTCATATAAACTATGTAAGATACAACCTATGAGGCTTCTTACAATGCTATATATCAAAACTAACAAAATATAAAAAGAACCATCCAAATAGAAAACTAAATTTGAGGCATGTGGTCATCCATGTAGGGTTTGTGATAGAACCGGAAGTGTTCATCATGCAGGAATCTTCTATGAGCCACAACCCTCGACCAAGTTGTAGGCCTTCCTTAGAAAGCCTATCTGCTTCCTTGTTGTGCTCCCGGTAAATGTGTATGTGATAAAGAGAAACAAAAGTGTGCTTGATCCTCTTCAAATCCTCTGGAATGTGATAAAGAATTAGATTGTGACATTGTTGAATCTCATTGACCCAATTTATAATCAACAAAGAATCACCAAAAACTTGAATGTGTTCACATCCCTTTTCTCATGCAAAATCCAATAGAGAACAATAAGAAAGCAGTTCTGTCAAATTATTTGACCCATCCCTAAACCCATTATGACATGAAAATAATGCTACTCATAAAAATGTAAGATGAACCCTCCACCACACATTAGTTCTCCCCCCTGTTCAACCCCATTTGATTTCCATTTTTTATACATATACAATACATGCAATAAATAGATGCAATATATACTTAATAAATTGATTTGATTAACTATCGAATCAAATCAATTATCTTAATTTGTTTTTCATTTCTCTAAGTGTTTGTTAAATCTTCATTTGCATTCACTTAAAGATCATTTTTTTAAATCGCATATAACAAAAAGATAATTCATCCTAGGATATATATATATATATATATATATATATATGTGTGTGTGTGTGTGTGTGTGTGTGTGTGTGTGTGTGTGTGTGTATTCTTTAAACTTTTTGTCACTCACATTCACCAAGTCACAGTCAGTTAAAATACCACCCATCCACTCAATTATATTTCATTGGGAAATTGGTCCCATAAATCCAGTCAAAGCCACTATCTCAAACAGATAAGGGACGGTTTTTAAGTCCCCGGCCAGGTGGTTTTCCCCAATGTTGTTGCACCAATTTTTGAGGCATCAACACCTCCAAATTTCCTTTTATACCATCCACATCTCCTTTTAAGCCATCTGTGTTCTTATCTCTCCAAAATTTCCCAATGGTTGTTATGTGTGTTTAAATAAATATCAGAGGTAACTATCAACCACTTTTGGAGATTACGATCTAGCCTTCCTAATGCTCAAAGAGGGCTCTCTCTTAATGATTTAACTTTTTTGTTGTAATTGATTTTAGGCTAGTTATGTATGATTGATTTGGTTTGATTTTGATTTGTTGGTGGAATTATTGATTTAGATGGATAGGTGCTTTTCTATTTTCCATTAGGCTATGCAATCAATATATCAAGAAAGAAGAAAATAATCAAGTTATAAAGGAAGTGTTATAGGGTAGGGTAGCTGAGCAAAATCAAATCTTAGAGGTTGAATGGTGAAGTGGTTTTCAATCGGGATCAAGGAGCAGTTAAGGATTCCTTAAACCAGATAATGAAGGAAGGTGAAGGAGGTTAAATGGGATCAGAGAGCATTTAAGGATTCTCTAAATCGGACATCAGAAAAAAACATAAAAATGAATAACAGTTCAAAACAGAGTGTATTTAAACAAATTCTGCAATAAAATTCTTGTTATAACATTTAAATTTAGAAAACATGCAAGTTTATGGAATACCTAAAGAAAAGAACATGAACAATTGAAATATACTTCACTGAAATAGCTCAACACATGAATCCTGTAAAGAAATGCCATTATTACTTGTCATGTGTGTCAACTTGGAAATGGTACAATAAACCCTTAGGTAGAAGATCAATCAGCTATAGAAATATTCAGGAATCCACCCTCAATACTTCGAATTGATGAAGTATTTATACAAAACTTTATACAAAATATCTTGTCAACTGACTAGGATTTATTTAAGGAAAATAAAATATCTTCATGCAAGAAGATAGAGACACCTATTAACTGACTACAAGTTGTCCCTGTTTTATTTGATTTTTTGTTTCTTTCTTTGATATTGGTTTTCTTTCACGTTGGTTGTCTTTCATCTGACTTCTCTTTAACTCTGTTTTTTTATCTGACTTCTCTTTAACCTGTGTGCTTTCTTTTACCTGTCTTTGCTTTCCTTGTCACAGTAAATCACACCATTTTTCCCATTTTTCATCATCTGGAATCTTTACCTTCATCATATTTCAGAAAATTTCATCAGCTTCTGAATACTTGGCAAATGTGGGCTTATTCACAAAAAAGTGATTTACCTCATGCTAGAGGTAAAAGAAATTTTCCAATCTTTGAAGGATTACTTTTTGTGTAGGAAATCCTTTCATTGTTGAACTATTGGAAGTATCCTTTGCTACTTCCCTCGTGTTTTTATCATAGTCTTCATGCCTCATTAGTTTATCATTGATTACTAATGGATTTGGTAGACCTTTTTGTCTTAAAACATCAAATTTGTTCATAAACCTTTTTACTGCAAAATCCATAGTTTGACATTTGTCTTCAAGCTGTGTCATTAGATTTATCTTGGAAATCACTTTCTTCACCTCTAAAATAGTTTTTGTTCTGTCAGATATCCCTAATTCTTGTAATTCATACTAGCTTTTGGAAATTAGGACTTTTATTATCTTAGTGGCTTCTTCTAGTTTATTTCCAAATTCTTCTTTGACCTTTTGAATTGCATTTCATGCTTCCTTTACCAAGTCATTTTGTTCAAATGTAACTTGTATAGAAGGCCAAATATCATTAACTGAGTTAATGGTATTGGCCCACAACTGTTGTTTGGCTTGGGCTAAAGGTTCTTTCATTGATATCTCTTTTTCTAGCTTGTGGATTCTTTCAGTTAATCTGTTGGCTTTTTGTACTTCTGCTTGATGCATTACTTCTGGTAATTTCTTGCCATCTTCTAAACTTTTCACTTGTTCTTTGAGCTTATTTATTTCAGTAGTTTGAATTGACATATCTTGCATTGACTTAATCAATTTGTTGGCTTCATCAGCAGGATGAGCTATTGGCACCTCCGATGTAGTTGTTGATGTAGTAGTTGGAACTTCTATTAACACTAGAACTCATGTAGTAGCTAGGACTGTTGTAGATAATGGAGCTGATGTAGAAGCTATAGGAATGGAAGTAATGGGAACTGCTTCCATGATGGCTTGCTTTTCCTGATCAAGTTTGTCCATTTCAGTTTCCATCTCTTTCAGCTCAGTTGTAAACTGAATGATGTGATTCATCAGTTCATCTTTCTGATTTTAATTCTCCAAAACTTCTTTAGTTTGTGGATGCTATGTTGTTGGTAACTTAAGTTGTTTCTTTAATGTAGCTATGTCTGCATTCTTCTTCTTGATCAGCTCTTCTACTGCTTTGATATATTTTGGATTATAACCCACTTCCACTACCAAATCTTCAAGTGATCTTATTCTGTTATCCTTTGCTTGTGAAAAAATCTTTCTCTAGCTTTAACTGTGTTCTTATATTTTCTAGAGAATTTTGTAACTTTTGTACACTTAAAGCTTTGTGTGTCATGGTGGAATAAATCATTTCTCCTGCCTATTTTTGAAACTCAATCTAATCAATTGGGTGAAAATATTTGGAAAGAACTTCAAAGTTAGTCTTCTTATAACCTTCTGATGATTTTGGGGACTACACTGTTGGCGGTAAAAATGTCATTTGCATCTTTCCTATTTGTAGTCAAAAGTTGAAATCAATATATTCTGGTCACTGGGAGTTTGCTTCCAGTACTGGGCATAGTTATAGCTTTCAATGCTTCATTCTTGATTTTTATTTCTTTGTATTTTCTCAGTATATCTTTCTCTTTCTCCACTAATTTTCTAGATGATGAAACCTCTGCACTATGTTTTTTATGAATGATTTGTGTACTGGAGGTTGATGGTAGATGTGTTTCTTCTAAAATTAGTTTAGGTGCAACATCTATGACCACTATATCTGTCTCAATGACTTCAATTGTATCAACTATTTATTCCTGCTCTATCACTGGATTTAGTTTTTCCTTCTTCCAATACATAAGCTTGAACTTAGTATCAGAATTAGTTTCTACATAATATGAGCCTTCTTCTCTTGCCCTATTTGAATTTCTATCCTGTGGGGCTGGAGTAAGCAGGATGGAACTAATATCAACCTACTTCTCCATCTCCTGTAAAGTATTTTCCAACCAATTTGACTGGTTGGAATACTTTTCAATTTCAGGATTTGACTCGTGAATGAAAGGGATCAATTTGAATTTGACTCTTAACTTATTTATGACACCTAAGGGATCATATTGCCATTTTAAACTGATATTGAACTTGAAATCTTGTAAACATTTGTCTGCTTGTTGTCCATCATTCCTACTATTGCAAATAAAAGGCCCTAGATGGTTCTTAATCTTGAATTGAGTCTTCTTTTTAGCTGACATAAAATTTATTTCATCTGAATTTAGGATTCGTCTGATGTATTTCAAAGCAAATAACCACATTGGGAGGTATTTGGGAAGTTTGTATGGAGTTAGGTTGCTTCCATACACTCAAATTTATGTATGATTATGGTTTAATTACCAGTCTCCTATTTTACTTTGATCTGACAATTGTAACACCTTTTTGATCTCTTCATTGATTCTAGGCTAAATGATAGTGCTTAGCACATTAACTACTGGATAAAAAAATGAATCAATGAAGTCTTTGAAGTTGAATTCAGTGGAATCCTTTCTGATCAAGGATGTCCAAAAGACAACAGATTAAGGATTACCCTCTGTGTCCAGTTTTTGGAGGTTAACTGCAAACCTTTCTGATTGGAAATATATAAACATATGAAACAAAACTAAGGAGTATTTGAATACTCCTTTTTCTGGTAATTTGACCAGCTGATCATGGATTTCATCTAATAGGTATTGGGAAAAATTAAAGGTTATAGCTGGAGGCTGACCTGGGAAAAATATGGATAGGAAACCAACAATAGATGCATCTACATTTTCATCAGTGAAATACCCTAAAATACATGATAGCATGGTAACAATTTTCCTGGTTCTCTTTGAAAACATGGAAGCTAAGTATGGAGGATTGCTTTTACTGATGGAGGGATGAAAGTCTGGAATATTTAAAATCTTTCAGGAAAGTCCAGCTTCAAGTAGAGTTCAGTAAGGGTTTCAATGGATAATGGCGCTTCATCAGGTTGTGGTTGAATCTGTAACATCTGATTGATAGATTGAGCTTTGAGTGTGAATAGGATTTCTTGGTTTGGGGTAACTAAAGCTCTTTCATTAGGAAAATAGTTGATCTGACAAAGTCTAATGAGTTCTAGAAATTGAAAGGTCTGTGGGAATATTTATTTGGGTAAATTTGAATCCCACATATGGATATCATTTTCGTGGTCAATAAATTTGTCATGGCTCCAATAGTGGATTTATACAAGGTTGGAATCAGTCACTGTATCATTAATTTTGAAGTCTTTATCGGCTAAAGGGGTGTGATCGATATCTACTACAGGTGGTTGCAGAGGGTTTACACTTATAACACTTTGTGAAGCCATTTAATTTGATTCGTTTATCAATTTATGTGTTTTAATTGATACAAATAGGCACTCAGGATTACCTCGAATGGTGAAATTTGGTTGTGTAGGAAGTCCATGCAGCAGCAGGGTTCAATCTCAGTCGGCAAAGGGATTTTTGGTCTCATTTTGCAAATAAACAGCAATAGTGAAATAATCGTGAAGGGCGAGTTTTGTTACTTTTGAACAGAGGCAGTTAATCACATTGGTGCAGGGTTGAATTAGTTCAAATAGTAGTTTATCGCAAGGCGTGGAAGTAGTTTGGCGAATTATCGCATCGTGAAAAGTAGTTTTGTGGTTTTGTGGATGGGGGGTGCGATAAGACGTGGGAATGCCACTTAGAAAGGGGGAGGGGGTATGAAACCACCCATTTCGCGCTCCACCCCCCACCCCCCATTAGTTTTAAATTTCAGATCGGGAGTCATTGGATTTGGGTGGCGCCAATCAGACGGTTGACGGGTGGTAGGATAAGTTAGGGATTCTAAGAGGTGGGTTCGGGTATGATATGCGAAGGTTTTAAAAGGATAGCGAGAGTTAAATGAAGTGGGACCTAGGGATTTATATAAATCAAAATTTTTTTAATATAAATATGGGTCGGGGATTAATATACGAAGGGGTAAATATAAATGGGTTTATGAAATATATGAGCGGTAGGGGGGTTAATATAATATAAGGTTTGTGAAATATATTTAAGCGGGGAGGTTTAAAAGAAAAGGTGGAGTTGGGTAAAATATTAAGGAGGAGGGATAAAATAAAAAGGGGTTGTGAATTGTATTAATCGGGGAGGCTAAATGAAAGGAAAGTGGGGCCCAATTTTAATTTATGGTACTTTAAACTATGCAAAAAGTGGGTTTTGCATGTTTATTGGAAAAACGCGGAGTTAGTAAAAGGGAAGGGGTTTTTCAAAGGAAAAAAGGTTTTTAGAAGGGAAAAGGGTTAGGACTAAGGGAAAAGGGACATTATCAAAGGGAAAAGGATTTTTACAAGGGGAAATGACTTTCAAGAGTGGAAAAGAGGGATTTTTAGCAAGGGGAATGTGTTAGAGAGACTTTATTGATAAGAGATGAACCAATGTATGCTTTCCATGACTTGTAAAAGTATTCTACCTACCCTTTATTATCCTAACATTTTTTATTTCCTTTATTGGGTGCATTTGAGCTTGCTGACCCTTTTATTTTCTTTTTGATAAGCAGACTAACCTATTTCTAACATTATATCTTCCAATGGCTCAGATTAAACTTATGAGCTCATTTTTATTCTCTACCTAACTACTAATCTACCAAGATTAAATGGTTTGGTCAGATCTTTATTCACTAACTATCATGACATGAAATTTAAAGGCATTAATGAATCAAGATTAAAATGTATGATCATCATGAATTGTGGCATTTTGGACAAGCTACACAATTTTATTTGCAAAAGTAAACTAAGAGTAGTGGCATATGAATGTGAAACACTTTCAGGATTTGTTTTTGTTTCTTTTTGTGGGGTTTATATTTTATATCCTTTTTTTTATCTTTCTTTTGGTCCTTTGATTTTTCTTTGAGGACATACCCTCTTTTCATTTTTTTTTAATATGGGAAAACATTTGCAGAAATAAAAGGTATGTAAAATATTACAAGACTTAACATAGTCAATTCAAAATTATGATCCCTATTATTATAGGACCCTAACAGTGGCTCCACTTGGGGGTGGCATCTCTAGGTGAGATGTCAAGAACTTTTTTATTAGTGGCCTTGGAATTTTGACTTTTCTTGCCTTGGAAGTGATTTTTGTGATCTCCTTTATTCAAACATATGATGTTATACCTTTTAAATCTCAGGGCCTTCTCTTCGGGCTTCAACTTTAGAAGATAATCATCCAATCCAATCTAAACTTTTCTATGATATTTACAATGAACAAGGTAAAATAAATGAACTAATGGTTAATCTGGTGAAAAATAGTGCTTCATCATTCTACCATTGACTGGTCCACTTGGTAGATCTGTTCCATCTAACTCTTTCAAGAAAAATTCATTGTTGCCTCTGTAACCATAAATAATGTATGGTCCCTTCCAAAGAAAGTCAAATTTCCCATGTTTTCCTTTTTCTTCTCTTCTGGAATCCTATTTGAGTACTTGATCACCTATGAATAAATCATTTGCTTTAGTTTTATTATTAGATATCCTTTTTATTTTGTCTTGAATTACTTGTGATTTAATATAAACTTCTTCCTTGATTTGCTGCAAATGAATTGTTTGATTTATCCTCCTTTAGATGTCATTTGGTTCTACTTGTAGCTCTTGAATCATTTTCATTATTAGTACTCCTAATGAAGATGGAAAAACAACATCCATACCATATACCAATTGATAGGGAGATGTAACAATAGATTTCTTGGTAGTTAGTCTGTTTTCCCATAGGGCATTAACCAACCTTTTATTCTAGGTTTTCTTGTTATCTTCTAACAGCTTTTTGATGATATTGACTAGGCTTTTGTTTGAAGATTCTGCTACTCCATTACCTTGAGGGTAATAGGTAGTGGAATGGCCAAGGTTGATATGGTATTTGCTACAAAATTCTATCATTTTCTTGGATTTGAAGGCAGTAGCATTATCAGTAATGAGATTTTGTGGGCATCCAAATCTAGAAAGAATGTTGTTTTCAAGGAATGAAATAATGAAAGAGTCTATGGCTTGTCTAGAAGGGATGGCTTCTATCCACTTGGTAAAGTAATCAGTAGCTGTCAATATCCATTTGTGTCAGGCTGAGGAGGGTGGGTGAATTTCACCAATGAACTTTATACCCCATTGTTGAAATGGCATTTCTACTGAGATAGGTTTGAGGGGTAATGGTAAGAGCTTCTTCTTTCCCTCAAATTTTTGCATTTGTGATAGGAGGTCACATACTTTCTGACATCTGCAAAAAGGGTGGGCTAGTAAAAACCTACCCTCAAAATTTTGTTAGCAGTTGTTTTCTAGTAAAGGTGTCCTCCACAAACTCCTGCATTAAATTCCTACTTTACTTTGTCATCTTCATATTTTAATAAATAGTATAATATAATGCCACCATGATCTTTCCAAAATAAAGCATTATCTAAGATACAGTATTTCATTTATTTCATTTTCAAGGATCTATTTTTAGTTCTAGATAAACCAGGAGGAGCTTGTAGGTTGAGTAAAAAAAATATAATGTCTGCATACCAGGGTGAATCTATGAAAGCTTCACTGATTTGTGGAGTCGTCGTCTCTTCTTGATCATCTAGGGCAGTAATGAAATTTATATCTAAGGCCTGACAGTTCAATTCAACCATGAGTTTGGCTAAACCTTGGCCTTTGATCAATTTTGTAGGCTTGATTTCAATGTCATATTCCAATATAGTGGCAATCCATTTGCCTCTTTTTCCATCAGGCCCATTCTGAGTTAGAATGTCCTTTACAACTGAATTTGGAACATATGCAATTATGTGAGAGTATAGAATGTACACTCTGAAATATTCTACGGCTTTCACTAAATCAAGTGTTTTTTTTCCATGATATTGTACTTTAGTGTTGCATCTCTTAAAGTTTTACTAAAGAAAGCAATGGGTTGTTCAAGACCCTCATCATTCTTTTGCAACAAGACTGCTGCAACGGTGTGTTTTGAAGCAAATGAAAAAATTATGAAATATTTTCTAAAGTTAGGACTTATGAGGACAGGTGTTTTAGTAAGTGCTTCTTTGACTGCTTCAAAAGACTACTTAGCCTCTACTGTCCACTTAAGTGTTGAATCCTTCTTTAACATGTTGTTTAAGTTTCTAATTAGTTTTTCTAAGTTAGGGATGAATCTTCTAAGAAAATTTATTTTGCCTAGAAATGCTTGTAATTCTCTAATGTTCCTAGGATGACTGATGTTTAAAATTGCATCTATTCTAGCTAGATCAATTCTAATGCCTTCTTTTGAAATTATGTGTCCTAGGAGTTTACATTCTTCTAATCCAAAAAGTTTCTTTTTAGGATTCAAGGAAATGCCAAATTTTCTACATTTTAGGAATACTCTTCTCAAATGATCTAGATGTTCATTATTTGTTTTTGAAAATACTGTGATATCATCTAGATAAATGACTAAAAATTCATGGATTTCCTTTGAAAAAGCTATATCCATAGCTCTTTTGAATGTAGCTCCAACATTCATCAGTCTAAAGGGCATTTTCAAGTAAATGAAAGTTCCCCGAGGAGTGGTAAATGCAGTCTTTGCTTGATCTTCAGGTTGGACTAGGATTTGGTTGTATCTAGAAAATCCATCAAGTAATGACATTCTAGATGACCCTACTACCCTCCGTAGAATATGGTCCATCTTGGGGATGGGATAGTTATCTTTTAATGGGACTTTGTTTAAGTTTCTAAAGTCAACAAAGAGTCTGATTTCTCATGTTTTCTTTCTAGTGGGAACTAAATTGGAGACCCAATCAGAATATCTAATGGGTGCTATGATTTGAGCCTCATACATTATTTTAACTTCTTTCTTTATTAATGGCATAAGAACAGGTTTAATTCTCCTAAGCTTTTGTTTAAAGGGATTCTTATTTTCTTTGATTGGTATTTTATGCTAGATAATGTTGGTATCATAAGACTTGAGGTCTTCATAACTCCAGGAAAAGATATCTTGAAACTCTTTAAAAAAAATAATGTACTTCAACTTTTTAGCTGGAGGTAATGCTTTGGATATTTTGATAAGCTCGGGTTTTTCTTATGTTCCTATGTTACATTCATCAATATCTGACCTTAGGGGCTCCATTTTGGTTTTTCTAGCAACATCATTGGAATCAAAAATATCTTCTAATGGGGCTAATCCCTTAGGCAAATTGTTTTCTTTAAGGTTTAAAATTTCTGATTCATGATTGGTTAATTCCTCTATTTCTATTGTTTCTAATTTTTCTATTTCTACTTTAGTGAATTTAGTTCGTTCTATTTTATCTACATCACTTACATCTATCTCGTTATTTATAGTATAATCTAATGTACAATCTGTGTCTATATTACAGTTTTGAAACCCTCCCTCAGAATTCATGAAATTATAAATTTGTGAGTCTTGTGAAAAGATCTGCCAATATTTGAAATTATTAGGTATGGTTGGCCTATGTATTACCTCAGTAGTGTACTGATGATTTGGCTGAAAAGGTAACCTGCATGTGCTGGAAAAAGTGGCCAAACTATGTGCTTGCATATTCTGATTTCTTGGAATAACAGCAAAGTCAGTTTCAAGAAAACAATTTATCAAGTCTAGTATGGTTTCTCTGTATTGGCTAAGTCTTGGATTATTAACAATATACTCTCCTTTAGTTTGTTTTATGATAAGTTCTGAGTCTCCCATGACAGAAACTCTTTTTTCTCCAATGTTTCTTACAATTTCCAGGCCTAAAACTAATGCTTCATATTTTGCCATGTTATTAGTGCATTTGAAATTTAACCTGAAAGCATGTCCTTCTGAATGATTATTCTCTAAGTTATAAATCCATACTCCAGCTCCTACTCATAATTTTTTTATAGAACCATCAAAATATAAATTCCACATAGACTCGTGAGTTATATTGTCACTTTAAATTTCTTTGTGTTTCTGTTCTACAGCTGTGATTTTATCTTTGCCAGTATTTGAATTACATAAGATAAAAGAGTCCATATCAGAATGCAGGGAATAGATAGGATAATTTTTTGGTTTTTCTGCATTGCTAACCATGTATTTCATCAAATTTTCTCTATAAAGCTTCCTTTGCTGACCAAATACCGAAATGGTAGCATATGACATATCTAATTGCAGTGATCCCTATAATTTTTCTCCCCATGATCGAGATAAAAACATTCCATATTTTGGAGGGATATCAACAACTACAATATCCATAACAATACTCTTTTTTGGGCACTGGACAAGAGTTACACACAGGTATTTTATCAGGCCAAGGCATTTAACTTGACTAGAATCAAAGGAGAACAAGTCTTTCTATGGTTTGGTGATGTCTAAGTTCAATTTTTCCATTACTGCCTTAGGCATCAAGTTATGAGATGCTCCAGAATCCAACATAGCATTGTGTAAGATTTTATCATGAATGTTCAAACTAATGTAGAATGGAGGGACATCTCCTTGTTGATGTTTTCCATTATCTTCAGGACCAAATAATAACTCAAGTTGATCATCATTGAGGTTAACAACATCTTCGCCTTCACCTATGTTCATTGTTTCAGTGATTTGGGCTTTGTATGAATCATTTTTCACCAGCTCTGTTAAAGGAACTGGTATTTTCAATTTGGCTATCTCAATTTGGATATTAAATGGTATTTGAGTTTTACCTAATTGAATGATTTCATCTTTACCAATTGTAGTTTGTGTGTTTTTGTCTTTTTTATCAACAATTGGTATTTCAGTTTGTGTTTCCACTGTTTTATTTTCAATTTTCTGTATGGAACAATTTGAGTAGCAGTTCAAGTTTTAGCAGAATTGAAGTTTGAGTAGCAATTGATGTTTGAGTAGCAGTAGATGTTATGTATACAATATTTGGGCTTGAATTATTTTGAGTTTCTCTAGGGATAATTTGTAGATTTTTAGTCACTCGAGCTTCTATTGTTTTCTTAGTTTGGGTTTGGATTGATTTCTTAGTAGGAACTTCTGTGTTCTTTTTGCTTCCAAGGCTATATTTTTTATGAACTTCGTAGATATAAGATTCATAGCCTTGTTTATATTCAAAGGAATCTCTAGATTCTAACTGTAATTGTTGTAACATGTACAATTCATGTTCTTCTTGGGTAAGAAAAATAGTATTTTCATCATTTATTCCCATCAAGTTTATCTGGGTATCTTGATATTCATCATTTTGTTGAGAAATTTCAGCATATTTTTCTTGGAAAGGTGGTCTAATCTGTTGATCAGGCACTACTTCTCTAGATTTACCAGTATTAGGATTTTTCCTAAAGTTGGGGTTTCTAATTTGGGGACCTTGTTGATTTTCCCACTGAGGTTTTCTTTCCATGTTTTCTAATCTATCCATTAGTCTTTCCATACGTTTAGCTAAACTATATATCTTAATGTCTGAAGTGGATGGTTCTTCCTTAATGGTAACTCTTCTTTCATTCCTCATCCTAGCTCTTTTAGCTAATAAGTTAGCTTATACACTAACTGCATCACTATGCATCTGTTCTAAAGTTACAAGGTTTCTCTCTTAATTGATATGACATGTCAGCATCAAAACCATCAGGAAATTTGATTAGGGCCAAGTCTAGTGGAGGTCTGATATTCACTGGAATTCAATTATAAATGTTATTAAACCTAATACAGTAATCATGAACAGATTCGTTAGTAGATCTCCTAATGTTTTCATATTCAGATAATCTGTAAAGGGTTTTTCTTTCTTTCCCATATATTAATGAGCAATTGATGAAAATCAGCTAAATCAGCAATATGGTTAGCAGGTAAGGATTTAAACCATTTCTTAGCATCTCCTACTAATGTTTGGGAAAATAATCTCATTTATACATCGGCCTCATCAATTTCATGTAATTCAAAGTAATCAGTCATTTTATTTACATGTTGTTGAGCAGTATATTGACTAGTACCATCAAATTCAAAAATTTTACTATGGTAATCCTATGGCATGGCATGTAAAGGGGCTTGTAAGACCAAAGGATCATATCTCGCTGCCATGGCTAGGATTCTAGCTTGATTGGGAGGTAAAGTAGTGGTGCTTGGAGATGAGCTTGAAGTGCATGAATATGAACTTGAAGTGCTAGAAGATGTACTTGGAACTCTAGAAGATGTGCTTAGAACACTTGAAGATTTACTTGGAACACTTGAAGATGAGATTGAAACTTTAGTTTGAAGAGGAATTTTGGGGATGAATGGTTTTTTGGAATGAACTATGGTGGATATTATAGATGAGGTGGTACTAAATAAAGTTGTATTTACAGTTTCAGAAGGAATGGTAGAACGCTTAGGGGTAGCAGCAGTTAGGGCAGCTAATTCAACTGACTGTTGAAAATAGGCTTCGTCTATACCTTTAATCAAAGTTGAGGTCAAAACATCAAGTTTATCAAAAGTCTCCAGAACCTGTTGATCTAAGTCAAGTTGTATAGTTTCCTTCTTTTCTTCAATAAATTGAATAAAATTAGGGTCTATTACAATATCATAGATTGATTTTTCAGATTTGGTTCTAAATAAAGAATGCTCAAATGATAAATCAAATTGAGTATCATGTATGCTTGATAACTCTTTAGGAAGTGAATTTGCTTTGATTAATTGATTACTACTTCCTAGACTTTCTACTTTTTTAGGTTTTCTTAAAATTTTGTCAAGATCATCAAAAATTATAGAAGGTTGTGGATCACGATGAGCCCTAGTATAGTATGTTCTTTTAGAAGCCATAATTTTAACTTTCAATTATAAATTTTAACAACCCTAAATAAAACTCAAGGTGAAAAAATGAGGAAAAGTGTTTCCTTTAATATTTATATATAAACCGTAGTTTCATTCATAATTATAAACAAAATTACATTTTGTACATACAAAACCAAGTCTGTATTCTGAAGGATATCCCCAGATCCTCTCGATGGCTGAAACAATTGTCCAAAAATATTCAAAGTATGCATTACCCGACCTCATGGGTCTTATATAGTCCAATTACATCAAACAATAAACATGTTACAATATCAGTCATATAAACTATCTAAGATACAACCTATGAGGCTTCATATAATGATATAAATCAAAACTAACAAAATATAAAAAGAACCATCGAAATATAAAACTAAATTTGAGGCATGTGGTCATCCATGTAGGTTTTGTGATAGAACTGGAAGTGTTCATCATACAGTAATTCTTCTATGAGCCACAACCCTCGATCAAGTTGTAGGCCTTCCTTAGAAATCTTATCTGCTTCATTGTTGTGTTCTCGGTAAATGTGTATGCGATAAAGAGAAACAAAAGTGTGCTTGATCCTCTGCAAATCCTCCAGAATGTAATAAAGAATTAGATTGCAACATTGTTGAATCTCATCTACCCAATTTAAAATCAGCAAAGAATCACCAAAAACTTGAATGTGTTCACATCCTTTTTCTCGTGCAAAAGCCAATAAAGAACAACAAGAAAGCAGTTCTGTCAAATTGTTTGATCCCCTCCCTAAACCCATTATGACATGAAAATAATGTTGCTCAAAAAAATTTAAGATCAACCCTCCACCACACATTAGTTCTCCCCCTTGCTCAACCCCATTTGATTCCCATTTTTTATACATATACAATACGTGCAATAAATGGATGTGATATATATTTAATCAATTGATTTTATTTACTATCTAATAAAATCAATTATCTTAATTTGTTGTTCATTTCTCTAAGTGTTTTTTAAATCTTCATTTGAATTGATTTTAGACTAGTTGTGTATGATTGATTTGGTTTGATTTTGATTTGTTGGTGGAATTATTGATTTAGATGGATAGGTGCTTTTCTATTTTCCATTGGGCTATGGAGTCAATATATCAAGAAAAAATAACATAATCAAGTTATAAAGGAAGTGTTACAAGGCAGGGTAGTTGAGAAAAAACAAATCTTAAAGGATGAATAGTGAAGTGGTTTTCAATCGGGATCAAGGAGCAGTTAAGGATTCCTTAAACCAGATAATGAAGGAAGGTGAAGGAGGTCAATCGGGATCAGAGAGCATTTAAGGATTCTCTAAACCATATATCAGAAGAAAACATAAAAATGAATCACAGTTCAAAACAGAGTGTATTTAAACAAATTCTGCAATAAAATTCATGTTATAACATTTAAATTTAGAAAACATGCAAGTCTATGGAATACTTAAAGAAAAGAACATGAACAATTGAAATATACTTCACAAAAATAGCTCAATACATGAATCATGTAAATAAATGCCTTTGTTACTTTTCATGTCTGTCAACTTGGAAATGGTACAATAAACCCTCAAGTAGTAGATCAATCAGTTATAGAAATATTCAAGAATCCACCCTCAATACTTCGAATTGATGAAGTATTTATACAAAACTTTATACAAAATATCATGACAACTGACTAGGATTTATTTAAGGAAAATAAAATATCTTCATGCAAGAAGATAGAGACACCTATTAACTGACTGTAAGTTGTCCATTTTTTAATTGATTTTTTGTTTGTTTCTTTGATATTGGTTGTCTTTGACGCAGGCTGTCTTTCATTTGACTTCTCTTTAACTCTGTTTTCTTATCTGACTTCTCTTTAACCCGTGTGCTTTCTTTTACCTGTCTTTGCTTTCACTTGTCATGGTAAATCACACCATTTTTCCCATTTTTCATCATCTGGAATCTTTACCTTCATCATCTTTCGGTAAATTTCATCAACTTCTGAATACTTGGAAAATGTGGGCTTATTCACAAAAAGGTGACTTACCTCATGCTGGAGGTAAAAGAAATTTTCCAAATTTTGAAGGAGTACTTTGCCTGTAGGAACTCCTTTCATTGTTGAATTGTTGGAAGTACACTTTGCTACTTCCCTCATCTTTTTATCATAGTATTCATGCCTTATTAGTTTATCATTGATTACTAATGGTTTTGGCAGACCTTTCTGTATTAAAACATCAAATTTTTTCATAAACCTGTTTACTGCAAGATCCACAGTTTGGCATTTGTTTTCAAGTTGTGTCGTCATATTTCTCTTGGAAATCACTTTCTTCACCTATAAAATAGTTCATCTTCTGTCAGTTATCCCTAATTCTTGTAATTCATACTTGTTTTTGGAATTTGGGAATTTTATTATCTCAATGGCTTCTTCTGGTTTCTTTCCAAGTTCTTCTTTGACCTTTTGAATTGCATTTCCTGCTTCCTTTACCAAGTCATTTTGTTCAAATATAACTTGTATAGAAGGCCAAATATCATTAACTGAGTTAATGATATTGGCCCACAACTGTTGTTTGCCTTGGGCTAAAGGTTCTTTCATTGATAGCTCTTTTTCCAGCTTGTGGATTCTTTCAGTTAATTTTTTGGTCTTTTGTACTTCTGCCTGATGCATTACTTCTGCTAATATCTTGCCATATTCTAAAATTTTCACTTGTTCTTTGAGCTTATTGATTTCAGTAGTTTGAATTAACATATCTTGCATTACCTTAATCAATTTGTTGGCTTCATCAGTGGGATGCGTTGTTGGCACCTCTGATGTAGTTGTTGATGTAGTAGTTGGAACTTCTGTTGACAATGGAACTATTGTAGTAGTTGGGACTGATGTAGATAATGGAGCTGATGTAGAAGCTATAATAATGGCAATAATGTGAATTGCTTCCATGCTGGCCTGATTTTCCTGCACAAGTTTGTCCATTTCAGTTTCCATCTCTTTCAGCTGAGCTGTCAACTGAATGATGAGATTCATCATTTCATCTTTCTGATTTTCATTCTCCAAAACTTCTTTAGTTTGTGGATGCTCTGTTGTTGGTAACTTAAGTTGTTTCTTCAAAGCAGCTATGTCTGCATTATTCTTCTTGATAATCTCTTATGCTGCTTTGATATATTTTGGATTATAACCCACTTCCATTACCAAATATTCAAGTGATTTTATTCTGTTATCCTTTGCTTGTGAAGAAGTTTTCTCTAGATTTAACTGTGTTCTTATATTTCCTAGAGAACTCGGTAACTTATGTACACTTATTTCTTTGTGTGTCATGGTGGAATAAATCATTTCTCTTGCCTGTTTATGAAACTCAATCTGATCAATTGGGTGCACATATTTGGCAAGAACTTCAAAGGAAGTCTTCTTATAATCTTCTGATGATTTTGGGGCCTGCATTGTTGGTTGTAAAAATGTCATTTGCATCTTTCTTGTTTTGTAGTCAAAATTTGAAAGCAATCTGTTTTGGTCACTGGGAGTTTTCTTCCACTACTGGGCATAAGTTACAGCTTTCAATGCTTCATTCTTGATTTTGATTTCTTTGTATTTTTCCATTATATCTTTCTCTTTCTCCACTAGTTTGCTAGATGATAAAACCTTTGCACTATGTTGTTTATGAATGATTTGTGCACTGGAGGTTGATGGTAGCTGTGTTTATTATGAAATTGTTCGAGGTGCATCATCTCTGACCACTATATCTGTCTCAATCACTTCAACTGTATCAACTATTTCTTCATGCTCTATCACTGGATTTAGTTTTTCCTTCTTCCTATACATAAGCTTGAACTTAGTATCAGAAGTAGTTTCTTCAGAATATGAGCCTTCTTCTCTTGCCCTCTTTGAATTTTTGTTCTGTGGGGCTGGAGTAAGCAAGATAGAACTAGTATCAACCAGATTCTCCATCTCCTGTAAATTATTTTCCAACCACTCTGACTGGTTGGAATACTTTTCAATTTTAGGATTTGATTCATGAATGAAAGGGGTCAATTTGAATTTGATCTTAACTTATTTATGACACCTAAGGGTCATATTTCCATTTGAAATTGCTACTAAAGTTGAAATCTTCTAAACATTTGTCTGCTTGTTGTCCAACGTTCCTAATATTGCAAATAAAAGGCCCTAGATGGTTCTTAATCTTGAATAGAGTCTTCTTTTTAGCTGACAGGAAATTTATTTCATCTGAATTCAGGATTTGTTTGATGTATTCCAAAGAAAATAACCTCATTGGGAGGTATTTGGGAAGTTTGTATGGAGTTAGTTGGCTTCCATACACTCTAATTTTTGTATGATTCTGGTATAAATACTAGTCTCCTGTTTTACTTTGATCTAACAATTGTAACACCTTTTTGATCTCTTCACTGATTCTAGGCTAAATGCTACTGCTTAGCATATTAACTACTGTATAAATAAATGAATCAATGAAGTATTTGAAGTTGAATGCACTGGAATCCTTTCTGATCAAGGATGTCCAAAAGACAACAGATTGGGGATTACCCTCTGTGTCTAGTTTTTGGAGGTTAACTAGAAACCTTTCTGATTGGAAATATATAAACATATGAAAAAAAACTGAGGAGTATTTGAATACTCCTTCTTCTGGTAATTTGACCAGTTGATCATGGATTGCATCTGATAGGTATTGGGAAAAAATAAAGGTTGTATCTGGAGGCTAGCCTGGGAAAAATGTGGATAGGAAACCAACAATAGATGCATCTACATGTTCATCAGTGAAATACCCTAAAATACATGATAGCATGGTAACAATTTTCCTGGGTCTCTTTGAAAACATGGACGCTGAGTATGGAGGATTTCTTTTAGGGGTTTCTACTGATGGAGGGAGGAAAATCTAGAATATTTGAAATCTTTTAGGAAAGTCTAGCTTCAAGTAGAGTTCAGTAAGGGTTTCAATGGATAATGGCACTTCATCAGGTTGTGTTTGAATTTGTAACATCTTATTGATAGATTGAGTTGTGATTGTGAATAGGATTTCTTGGTTTGGGGTAACTAAAGCTCTTTCATGAGGCAAATAGTTGATCTGACAAAGTCTAATGAGTTCTGAAAATTAAAACGTCTGTGGGAATATGTATTTGGGTAAATTTGAATCCCATAGATGGATATCATTTGCCTAGTCAATAAATTTGTCATGGCTCCAATAGTGGAGTTCTAAAAGGTTGGAATCAGTCACTGTATCATTAATTTTGAAGTCTTTATCGGCCAAAGGGGTGTGGTCGATATCTACTACAAGTGGTTGCAGAGGGTTTACACTTATAGCGCTTTGTGAAGCCATTTAATTTGATTTGTTTATCAATTTCTGTGTTTTAATTGATAAAAATAGGCACTCGGGATTACTTGGAATGGTGGAATTTGGTCATGCGGGAAGTCCACGCGGCATCAGGGTTCAATCTCAGTCAGCAAAGGGATTTTTGGTCTCTTTTCGCAAATAAACATCAATAGTGAAATAACTGTGAAGGGCGAGTTTTGTTGCTTTTGAATGGAGGCAGTTAATCACAATGGCACGGGGTTGAATTATTTCAAACAATAGTTTATCGCAAGGTGCAGAAGTAGTTTGGCAGATTATCGCATCGTGAAAATTAGTTTGGTGGTTTTGGGGATGGGGGGTGTGATAAGATGTGGGAGCGCCACGTAGCAAGGGGGAGGGGGTATGAAACCACCGATTTCCCCCACCCCCCCCCCACCCCTCCCCACCCCCCCATTGGTTTTAAATTTCAGATGTTGAGGGGTGTGAAAGGGATAGGGAGTCATTGGATTTGGGTGGCACTAATCAGACAGTTGACGGGTGGTAGGATAAGTTAGGGATTCTGAGAGGTGGGGTCGGGTATGATATGCGAAGGTTTTGAAAGGATAGTGGGAGTTAAGTAAAGTGGATTCCTGAATATTTCTATAGCTGATTGATCTACTACCTGAGGGTTTATTGTATCATTTCCAAGTTGACAGACAGGACAAGTAGTAAAGGCATTTCTTTATAGGATTCATGTGTTGAGCTATTTCATTGAATTATATTTCAATTGTTCATATTATTTTCTTTAAGTATTCCATAAACTTGCATGTTTTCTAAATTTAAATGTTATAACAGGAATTTTATTGCAGAATTTGTTTAAACACACTCTGTTTTGAACTGTTATTCATTTTTATGTTTTCTTCTGATATCTGGTTTAGAGAATCATTAAATTCTCTCTGATCCTGATTGACCTCCTTCACCTTCCTTCATTATCTAGTTTAAGGAATCATTAACCGCTCCTTGATCCCGATTGACCTCCTTTACCTTCTTTCATTATCTGGTTTAAGGAATCCTTAACTGCTCCTTAATCATGATTTAAAACCACTTAACCATTCGGCCTTTAAGATCTGATTTTTCTCAGCTACCCTGCCCTGTAACACTTCCTGCATAATTTGCCTCTATTTTGTTTTCATGGTATATAAACTCCATAGCCCAATGGAAAATACAAAATCACCTATCCATATAAATCAGTAATTCCACCAACAAATCAAAATCAAACCAAATCAATCATGCATAACTAGACTAAAATAAATTAAAACAACAAAGTTAAATCATTAAGAGAGAGACCTCTCTAAGCATTAGGAAGGCCAGATCCTAATCTCCAAAAGTGGTTGATAGTTACCTCTGATATTTCTTTAAACGCACATAACAACCCTTGGGAAATTTTAGAGAGATAACGCATGTCACCTTTTCTTTCTCTCTGTGAGAGCGAAATTTTTTGCACATGGTCCCTTAACTTCGATATATCATGTTGCAATTCTTCTTCTTCATGCATCATAGTATTCTTCCTCTTCATGCGTCATAGTAGAGCTTTCTGAAGGCTTAATGGATGTAGAATTATTTTGTTTTTGAGGAATTTTAGAACTCAATACTAATTTTTGTTTTCTAATTAAGTTTAATCTATTATAATGGCACATAATGTACATAGCTAACTTCTCCTCTAGATTGCAAAACTAGCAAATTCAGAAAATCCAAAATACAAGTCGCCCATGATCAGGAAACCGAATCAAAATTGCTGCCCATAAGTGGGAAACCAACATACATTGTTCTAAAAAAGAAACTGAAAGTACAGAAAGAGCTAGCGTGACTGAAATAGACAGCTTTTCCATAGCTACTTTGATGCTGAAGCCAAAAAACCAAAAAGAGTTAAGGAGACCCGTGAACCTACTAGCTGTCAACTTGTTTGCCATCAGGTGGTGGAATTTCTTCCACGATAGGGCAGTTGTAGTCTTCATTTGGGGCATCCGCAACCTTCTTGTCATCATCTGGGTCTGAGTGTTATGAAGAGGAGGGAGAACTGGAATGTTTCCATTATGAGTTCCCACTTGCAGAGCTACCGTTGCTCATCCCTGCACTACTAGACGTTCTGGGGCTTGGCTTCACCGGAAGGGCGGTGGACTTTCTAGTAGCAGGGGGAGGCTGTACCGAGATAGTTGATTTTTGCCTACGCTTCTGGGAGCCAGAGCTAGTAGTGTCAGAGGGCTCTTCCTGAAAGACCACTGTAATCTTTGTTGGCATGCGCAGCTTGTCCAAGGCGCTATTGAACTGAAAATTGGCTTCATTGCTTGTTGATGGAGAATAAGCCCAATCGACTCTGCTACTGCTACTGCCCCTTCCTGCACTGCCTCTACCACCACGAGAACCACTACTTCTCCTTCCTTCACCACCTCTACCACCACCCCCATGCCTGTAGCGCATTCGTTTCCTACGCATCATGGTCTGCCTATAGAATGCTGAGTGATAACCTGAATATTCAGAGGACTGAGATGGCAAAGAGGAAAAGGTTGGGTGGGTAGGAAACAAGGTCTGGGCACAGAGCGGAGAGGGTTAAAAATGGTCACACGGAGCAGTGATCTCTATGTCACTGCAGGGTGAGGAATGGCCAGCGCGAATGTGGGTCTGGAGAACAATGTGGAATCGAAGATGAAGCTGAGGAGAAGAGTGGGGGTGCCATGGAGAATTAAAGGCAGTAGCAGCATAATGGAAGCTTGCAAGCAGGAAAGCTATGGAAGCTGGCAAGCATGCAGAGTAAATGCAGCTCAGGGGAGGAGAAGACATCGTATCATCGCCTGCTATCAAATTTATGGGAGGAGTACAACGATCAAGTGCTTACAAGTGGCAATACCACCTATCGCTCTCCAACGCCTCCACCGACGGCCCACTATTCAACACCCGCATCCAGGAAATGGAGATCCTCGTGCACCAGAAGAGTGCATTCATGAATAAGGGAAGCATCATCGGAATTGTGAAGAGATTTGGTGAAGAGGAGAAGTTGTTGTTCAACTCCTTTGTTGGCTAGTCGATCCGCAACTTTGTTTGCAGTGCAGGGAATATTCTTGAAGGAAATGGCATGTGGAGTTTTGAGCCATAGTTCAACTTGCTCCAATCTGTGTAGAAGTCGCCAACTGGAGGCCACTTTAGATGCAGGGGAACAATGTTGAATTCAGGAGACAACCTCAATAAGGATCTGGGAATCACCTTCAACAACCAGGGGAAAAAAAATTCTCCTCTTCCGTGATAAGGAGACCCTACCATAATCCTTCAAGTTCAGTTGAGTTGTTGGAGTCTCTCCCAAGCGAACCGTAGTAGATTTTTAGGGTATTACCTTCTGCATTCCTAAAGATACCTCCATAACCTGCCTTTCCTAGATTTCCTTTTGAAGCTCCATCGAAGTTCATCTTGATGATGTTGTTAGAAGGTGGAGACCAGGTACTTGGAGAATCTTGATGAGGAGAAAAATTAGGGTGGGGAGGGCTATGAGGTTTGATGGTGTGGTTCCAATTGTCCCAAATGATGTGTTCAGGGAGGGAGGATGGAAGATCTAAATCCTGCCAGTGTTGGAGGGCTATGGTTTCTTGAATGTTACTGCTTAGGCTGGACCAGAGAATGTCAGGAGGAGATCTAGCATCTTTGAAGATTCGATTGTTTCTCTCTTTCCAAACGGTCCAGAAGATGAAACCTAGAATCAAGGGCCAAAGAGAGTTAAGCATATTTCTCTTGAAAGGCTCAGCAGACTAATGGCGAATGGTATTGATGATGTCCCTTTTGGGTCTTCCAGTTCTTCTACAGCAAAGATTTATATTCTCCCAGAGTTGATTGTCCAGTACACAAGTATCCAAAAGGTGGGAAGTGTCCTCCTCATGGTTGGCACAATTGGGACAGCGAGAAGGCCCGATGAAACCTCTTTTCAGAAGGTTGTCTTAGGTGAGAAGCCTTTTTTTGCTTAGGAGCCACATAATGTTGAGAATTTTGGCCAAATGCTTGGTTTCCATATTTGACTCCAGAGGTTGTCCTTTTGTGCTGGCACCATGTGGTAAAGTAGCTGATATGCTTCTTTAGTGCTAAATCACCCCTGAGGAGTGCACCCCCACTGTAACTTTCCTCTTGAGTGGAGAATTTGATGAGCCACTGACTTAGTTCTCGGTCGATGTCCTCATGGGTTTCATTCTACCAATGCGTTTGCCATTGCACTGCCGGAATCCAATGTCGAAAACCCTATTTGGGCTGTTGATGCCAGAAGCATTTGACAAGGTTGTTGGCTGATTGTTGGAGAAATTCTTGCCAATGTGGTTTTTGAAATAGACTGGCCAGTTTGGGTAGTTTCTGCCATGAGTCTTCCCACAATCTGGCAGAGGTGCCTGAGTGAATCTCCCAAAAACTGTGAGCTTGAATGAAGGCACTGTGTTATTTTGCAGCGTTCCATATGAGAGAGCCAGTTATATCAGGAGAGAATCTGATAAGATCATCTAGAGGTCTGCCTGAGGCGTATTTGGCCATCCATAGCCGGGCCCAAGGAGTATGTGGCATGGAGAGCCATTTCCACCAAATTTGAGCTCCCATAGTGGCATTGTTGTGTTGGGGATCTCTGAGACCGAGACCCCCTTCAGATTTGGAAAGGCACACCTCTGTCCATTTAACAAGTGCCCATTTTTTGTTTAAGCCGGTGGATCCCCAGAGCAAGTTCCATTGGAGATTGCGAATTTGTTTTAGAACCCATTTGGGAGCCGCCAAGAGGGAGAAAAGATACAGAGGCATTGCTTGGAGTACATATTTTATGAGAATGAGGCGGCTAGCTATGTTGAGCGATCAGAACGTCCAAGAGGAAAGTCGAGCTTCAAGCTTGTCGGGGAGTTCCCTCCAGGAGGTATGTTTGATCGCTGAGTCGATGAGAGGTGCTCCTAAGTATTTTGAAGGAAGAACCGCAATCGAGAATCCCAGGAGCTGAGCTATGTTGCATTGAGTGATAACCGACGTGTTGAAGAAGAAAATTTGAGATTTACCAGCATTAATGGTGGTGCCAGAGGTTTCAGAGAAGGTGTCCAGCAAGGATTTGAGAGTTCTAGCTTCTTGAACATATGGATGCCCGAAGAGCATATTGTCATCAACAAATTGTTGATGAGTAATGGGTTGGTTGTCATGAAGGGAGAGGCCTTTGAGAGATTTGGATGAAGCGGCATGATGGATGAGGCGACCTATCCCTTCAGCCATAAGAACAAAGAGAAAGGGGGAAAGAGGTTCCCCTTGACGGATACCTTGAGAGGGGGAGAACAGAGTGGAGGGATTTCCATTCAGCATGATGGAGAAATGGGGGGTGGATATGAGGTGCATAATCCATTGAGTCCAGGTTGGATTAAATCCAAATGCTAGAAGCATTTGTCTGATATAATCCCAACTTAATTTTTCAAATGCTTTGGAAAGATCAAATTTTAAGAGCATACCTGCCTTCTTGAGATGCTTCAGAGATTGGACCACTTCATGGGTAAGGATGATGCCATCTAGTATTTAACGCCCTTCCACATAACCAGTCTATTCCGGAGAGATAAGAAGAGGTAGCAGCGGTTTGAGCCTATTTTCAATGACTTTGGATATGACTTTGTAAATGACATTGCAAAGAGAAATCGGCCTGTACTTATCTGGTGTGCTAGACATCTTCTCTTTCAGGATGAGGGCTATGAAGGTAGTGTTGAGGGAAGGAAGGATCCAGTGCAAAGAATGGGATTCTTCAACAAGGGCCCAAACTTCCCCTTTGATCTGCTCCCAGAAGAAGTGAAAAAAGTTGGCTGTGAAACCATCTGGCCTAGGCGCTTTGCCATATTTAAGTTGAGCCATCGCCTGCTCTACCTCTTGTAGTGAAACTGGATTAAGAAGCATGCTGTTGTGTTCCTCAGTAATTAGCCTTGGTATGTGCTAAGTGATATCTTTAATGGCATGCCGTATGTCTCCTGCTAGTTCTTGAAGAATGTTTTTAAAATAACCTAGTAGTTCCTTTTCTATGTCTGCGTGATCCTCCGAATGTTCTCTGTGACCGTTATTTAGGAAGACAATATTGTTCTGCATTCTTCTTTGAATGGTAGATCTGTGGAAAAACTTGGTGTTTTTCTCTCCGTCTTTTAGCCATCGTATCCTTGATTTTTGACGCCAAAGGGTCTCTTTCTGTTGTCGTCGCTCATTCAGTTTGGTTTGAAGTTATTTTTCTTGGGCTGCAAGTTCTTCTGAATATCCCTCTGAGATAATGCGCTGCTGAAGATCACTCATTTTATGTTCTAAATCTTTTTGATGGGAGAAGATATTGCCAAAACTATTGTGGTTCCATCTTTTGAGGGTAAGCTTGAGGTATTTTAGTTTTTGTTGGAATTGGAACATTTTAGATCCTTCAGGAGGACGAAATTCATTCCATGATTTGATAACCATCTCTCTGAAATCAGGGTGGCTGAGCCAGAAAGATTCAAAGCGGAAAGGTCTGTTGTTGGCAACTCTTGGTCTTATCCATTGCAGTAGAATTGGCCAATGATCTGATCCTACTAAGGGCAGGATTGAAGTGTGTAGTCCACCCCCGGGTGAATCGCATTGTCCGAAACTAGGAATCAATCCAATCTGGAAGCCATATGATGTGAGCCCCCTCTTTTGTTAGTCCAAGTTTGAATACTGTTGGAGGTATGGAGATCCATTAACCAATTTCCCTGAATGAAGTCCTTAAAGCCAATGCTATATGCTTCCAGTCTAATTCTGTCGCCCTCTTTTTCTTCTAAGGAAGTAATCATGTTGAAGTCTCCACCGCAGATCCAAAGCGGGTGGCGTCTAGAAGAATTGAGGTCAGCAAGAGAGGTTATCAGAGCAAGTTTTTGTTGTACTTCTTGCGGAAAGTAAACATTGGTGAGGTTTCCATGGGAGTTGGTACCTACCAGGTGAAACGTGGTTTGAATAAAATGATGAGAGGCATGGAAATCAGACAAAGAGATAATATATGGATTCCATATTATTGCAAGCCCTCCAGAGGCTCCAGAGGCATCCACTGTTACAGATCTACTACCCATCCAAGATTTAGTGAGTATGGATTCAAGAGCACTGTTTTTGCATTTAGTTTCTTGTAGGAAGACAATCTTTGCTATGAATTTCTGAACCATATTTTTAATCATATGGTGCTTAGAGGGGTTGTTGAGCCCTCTCACATTCCATGAGATTAACTTCATGAGGAACTGTGTGACGTCGGCCTGTAGAACTTGGTCAACTTGGGATACCTTCTGGATTCCACAAGTATTTCTCCAATAATTATGGTTCTTTGCAGGTCAGATTTGTGCCCCCTTTTTTTGGATTCTTTCATGATTTTTTTTCCATCCCAGTGGCTACCTACTTGAATACCGAGAGAGTTAATTTTCTGAGCTCAAGATAGGGCAACTTCGAGACTATCATTCTGCCTAGGGGGGATCTTATCATAATCTTTCTGGTGGCATGCTGTCTCTAGGCCCAGAATGTCCAGATCTCCCAAATATATACTTTCTAGTTCCTCCTCCATGTGCATTGGCGAGTTGTTTTCTTCGCTAGTGTCGTCTTGCTGAGTGACCACAATGAGTTTTCCTTCAATATCCATCTGGGAATTTCTAAGGACTATAGTTGTTTCTGGGTTGGATTGAGAGGTGGAGGCAGAGTTAATAGTTTTAGTAGAATCAGAATTTGACGGAGCAAATTTTGTTTCAGGGGTGCTGAATTCAGAGGGGTGGTAGAGGGAGGAGTGGGATTGGCTTCCTGTGAGTCAGGAGTTGCTAGAGCTTCAAAACTATTACTGGTTGAGGGCTGGTTAGGAGCTGCGGGTGATGCAGAGGATTTTTTGGAATGTTTCTTCTTGTTGGAAACTTTGGTGAATCCTGCAGCGTCTTTCCCTTTTGTTGATGTTGAATTGTTGGGAGGATGATTTAGATGGAAATCATGATATAAATGGCCATGCTCATGGCATTTTCTGCAGCGGAAGGGAACATTTTCATAGTCTATGGTTTGAATCCATTCAAAGTCGTCATGAAAGAGACTTACCGAGTCCGTGAGAGCCTTGGCCAAGTGCATGTAAATGCATATCCGAGCATATGAGGTATACCTTTTGAGTTTAGTTTCTTCAGCTATCTTGATAAACTCCCCCAGTATGTTGCCTATGTCTTTTAGGGTTTATTCATCCCAGTATTCGAGCGGAAGAGAGTACAGCATATCCAAACTGGTGCCCAATTGAAGTCTTCCTTGTCCAGGTTGAATCTTTCTATCTAGTCCCGGAGATAGAGGCCTGCTGAGTTGAAAAAATAAGGACCACCATCAAAAATACAGTTTTTGTCCTCCAGATAGTTGAAGATCGCTGTGAATAAAACTTTAGGTCCAAGTCGTATGGTCACATGGCCTTTGGGCTTCCATTTCGTAGCTATATAACCTTGTAGTGCTTTCTCGGTCGGCCATAGGCCTATAAATTTTCCTATAAGAGCATGATCCCTCATGAGCTGAATGTGACCATTGATTCGGTGACTCGGTAGATCTATCTTTATGCGTTCTGCCATTTTTAGAATGCAGGTAGCCGATGAAGCTTTTGGAAATGCTTCAGTCATTCCTCGGGGAGTCTCTGTATGCTTTGGTACATCATTGATATTGGCTCCCGAGCTTACATTTGCAGTAGCAGCTGTGGACGGAGTTTTCTCAGTACTGACCATATTACTCTGTGTGTTTGGGTCAGAAGACGATGTTATAGGAGGGGGGGAGGATCCCTCCCCTCCCATTGGAGGATCCATGAAGGGAGAACATTGTCAGAGTGTTAATAAAAGCATTAGTGCAGGAACAGAACCTTAGGACAAACGGAAATCAGCCCTGTCGGTGCCGTTGCAGAGATGCAGAACCCTAATCAGTCAGCTCTCCCGCTCCTCACAATAATAGCATCTATTGCATAAAAAAAATTATGTTACATCTAGAACTCAATATTATTATATATTCTTCAATATTCTATTGGAATCACTTCAAACTAATGTTTCAAACAAAAGTTATGCAATTTAAAAAAAAATAAAAAATACACACCTTTTCTCATGTTTTTAGGAGCGCTACCTTGAAATGGTTGTAACTTTTAATTTTGGATCTCCAAGTTCTAAAATTTCTTCTTGTGTTAGCTCTCTGAGTATTCTTTCCAATCTCATAAGTCTGAATGATATTGGATTCTTCAATAAAGAGTTATGTCAAATCTCCCACGATGTCCTGATTATTGACTAGTTCAGTAGAGTGAAGTTGTACGATATGCCATCTGTCATTGTTTCAACCTTCAACCTTGAAATCGATACTAAAAGATAGATTCCATGCACTTTCAAACACTTTTTACATATTTCAAATATGATGCTGAAAAGAGAATTATGACATTTTTCCCTAGGTCACCTGTTTGAGAAAGAATTTTGGAGCCTGCAAAAACGCTAACTTCCTCAGATCATATCTTTGAAATTATAGTAAACCAAGCTCTGAATTTTTTACATGAAATTCACCAATATTTCACCTACACGTGGTAAAAAATTCAGCTTCTGAAGCCTCATAGAAAAATTTTTATAGTAAAAATTCCAAGTTGACCCATTTGAAGAAGTTAAACCCTAAAATCCAAAGCTCGAATACTAAATGTTGTGCAACCAGATCACAAAATAGAAGAAAAGATAGACCTGCGACTTAAAAATTGTCCTCTTCAAGGGGGAAACCTCCTCTACATTACATAAATGAACAATTCTTGGATGATACAAATGAAAATACCTCCTTTCTATATATAGGATTCTAAGGGATCACAATATAATCAGAGCCTACATAACAATAATAATGTAAGGGCACAACAATAACAATAATGGGCTTCTATGGGGAAAAATAATAACAATATGGGGACTGCATGGGCATAATAATAGTAATAACGGGGTTGCACTAACACTAACAATAAGGGGCTACGTTAGTATTATAGGGACCTAGCAATCACACTTTTCTTCATCAACACAACTATCTTACAAAACTCGAATCTACACTTTTCGGGGACCTATAGTTTAACATCTCTATGTATTCATCCTAAATAGTACATCCTCAGATATGTAATGGTAGGGAGTACTAACATTGGAACTAAAGTTTTGAATTGTAATTTCAAAACTTTCAGAATAAAAATGAATTTTTTTTAGTATATATAGTACTAAAAGTTTTATTTGGAAGAAAACATCCAGAATGACTTCCAAATATCAAGTTTGAACATCAAACATCCTCACTAAGTGAGATATAAATATAATTTCTGCTTCACATAGGATTTTTTAAAATCTTAAGTATCATGAAATTCACCAAGATTTCATCTACACGTGGTAAAAATTTCAGCTTCTGAAGCCTCATAGAAAAAATGTTATAGTGAAAATTCCAAGTTGACCCATTTGAAGAAGTGAAACCCTAAAATCCAAAGATCGAATATTAAATGTGATGCAACCAGTTCACAAAATAGAAGAAAATATAGATCAGCGACTTAAAAATTATCCTCATTTAAGGGGAAACCTCCTTTACATTACATAAATGACAATTATTGGATGATACAAATGAAAATACCCCCTTTCTATATATAGGAGTCTAAGGGGTCACAATATAATCAGAGCCTACATAACAATTATAATGTAAGGGCACAACAATAATAATAGTGGGCTTCTATGGGGAACAATAATAACAATATGGGGACTACATGGGCATAATAATAGTAATAAGGGGGTTTCACTAACACTAACAATAAGGGGCTACGTTAGTATTATAGGGACCTAGCAATCACACTTTTCTTCATCAACACGACTATCTAACAAAACTCGAATCTACACTTTTCGGGGACATAGAGTTTAACATCTCTATGTGTTCATCCTAAATAGTACGTCCTCATATATGTAAAGGTAGGGAGTCCTAATATTGGAACTAAAGTTTTGAAATGTAATTTCAAAACTTTCAGAATAAAAATGAATTTTTTTTAGTATATATTAATAAAAGTTTTATTTGGAAGAAAACGTCTAGAATGACTTCCAAATATCAAGTTTGTACATCAAACATCTTGACTAAGTGAGATATAGATATAATTGATGTTTCACATAGGGCTTTTTAAAATCTTAAGTAGCATCAATTTTGGACATTCTTTGATGTTCCAAAGGACCATGTTGTGGTTCTTCAACTTCTACAAATTTCTTATGAGAATTATTTGTACACATACATCAATAATACAAGTGTCATTTCCAAAGTTATATAGGAAATTGGTGGTTTGATATGAGTTAATATCCATCATTATAAAATACTACCTAGATATCAATGTACCAAGCACTAAATGATGGGTCAGAACAATGTTTCGGGAAATACAAAATAACTACCATAATATTCCAAATTGTTTCATCCATATTAATTTTTTGAAAGTTGTGTTTTCGCTAAAATATAAAATCACACTTTACATGGTTTAACCTTAATTACAAATTACAATTGTGTTTTGCAAAATTGGTATGAGTTACAATGGAAAAAATGATTTCGACAAAAGAAGATTACGTTGACCTCTTAATTAGTTGTCAATTTATTGGGCTCGAAAGGGTTGAATATATAGAGACTTGAACTTATTATGCTCAAGAAAGAGTTAATGCAATCTATGATACAATTTTGATAATTGATGCCACTCAACCACATTGTATTGTGGCAGATGTTGATGAAGGGGAAATCCATCAATGGAATATCATGGATTTGAGGCTCAAAATAGGTAAATAAAAATTTTGAAGCGTTTGCTAAGTATTATTGAGACTATACCAAATGCTTTTTTTGAGCAAATACTCAGCTTATTTTTTTTTTTTACAGGTGCAAATGGTTCTTCTACATTTTCTCTTGGAGACAAGATATATCTTTAGCAAGGAGTGAAAGTGGATGAGAGCTACATCTTCAATACAAATACTGGGCATAAGGCACATGGGGAAATGGTAAATAAAGGATTCATAATTATTAGAATTGAGAAGGTATTAAAACATGATGCTTCTCTACCACATCCAATAGGATTTGAGCATACACTAGGGGGTGCATTGGAAACTTATCAAATTTGGCCAGATTCAAATTTGGAACCTCATTATGATGATCATGACATAAATATTCCCCAATATAAGTTTACCTTCATATGTACAAAGGTTTCTCTTACACATAAATGCAAAGGAGCAAGCATGTTCATTGCCAAATGAATAATAGTTAATGTTTGGGAGGGTGACATGGTTGAGGGTGAAAGACTAGGTGAAATGGAATTTGGTGGTTTTGTGGAAGAAATAGATAGATATCGTAAAATATGTAGGATTGGGGATAAGCATAAACATTGTTTGGTGAGATATTTGGTAAATTTTTATGTATATCTTCCACAACAACACTAAATTTCTAAATATGTATAAACTTCTTAATCTACTTGAGATTAGGTAGAGATGATTCATGAATGTAATTTTGTTTTTTGAAGGATCTATTAATATATTTCAAAAACAATTTCCAATGTTGTTATATATCAAATATCCTATTCATATTAATTTTCGAGGAGTTTTATATTATTTAGTACACATATGCGCATTTTGGTTCAATTTCAATGTAATCATGTGACGATACTTTATGCGAATTACATGACACTTACATTCAATTTTTACATTCAAAGTTTTTTTTAACCAACATAACTTCTCACTATATCAAATGCACATGGTCAAATCCAATAATGCACTTAAAAATAATATCTTTTATGTGAATTTTTTATCTATTGCAGCAACTAGAAATTATTCTTCTAACTATAAATTTAATTATGTAGTTTATTTGCTACGACAAACAACAAATAAAATCACAACTGCATTTTTCACCATAAAATACCACGGAAAATCAAATACTAAAAATTGAGAAATTCTAGCACACACACAATAATTTTGACATAGTTATTTTTGGACAATTGTCCCCGAAAAAAACCCAATGTTGGAAAACCGGTGCAGCAGATGAGGGTTTTATCATTATTCTTTAGAAACAATTCTGAGTACAATAATTTAGATGCTCAACTAGAAATCTAATCTGAAAAAAATACTGGAAAAATTATTGTGAGAATTTTTTCTCACCCCACAACTAATTTCGGCATCAAAAATTACCTCCCTAGCCTCTGCGCTGAGCCTCCTGCATCACCCTCTGTGCAATGCTTACGCAAACCTTGTGGGGATTTCGGTCTTCCATCCTTTGCCTCTTTCAGAACTGGAAAAATTCTTCCCAGAATGTTGCTACCCTCCTCTTCCACCTGGTACTCACCCTCTACCTCTATCTTCTCTGTTGAATTATTGCCACTGAGAAAATCGAACTGCTAGGGCACTGAGTATCTGCACCGATGTAATATCCATCACCACTTCTATCCTCTCTTATAATCTAATGTTGGAGCACCAAAGGCCAATATTAAAACTTAATCAATGGTTAGGATCATCTATAGATTGATCTGTGTGATTTTCTAGATGATTCTTACATTATCTCAATTAATATTGATTAATTAACCATAGTCCCTAAGTTTAGACTTAGGAAATATTTTCAAAATGATTAATAATCTAATTGAGACACTTATAGGTGGATTTACATAAACAATTTATGGGTTTTGGATATCTCGTGTATTTTAGTCTTTCCACCAAATTTTGTGGCTAGAACACATCCGATGCTACAAAAGCTAAGATTTTAGACTAGGTATATTAAAACAATATTGGAGTAGCTAATTTTAATATCAATCATTTAAACACTTAAAGAATAACTGTTAAACAATTGAAATACAATTGGAAGTGATTTTTCCTTAATATTTCTTATTATATTTTATATAAATCAAATAGTACTACTTCGTTGCATTCTAATTCATAAAAAATGATTTTGATCATCAAATGACATAAGTAGATTTATAAAATATTTTTGCTTCTCGACTTTGAAGGTGTGCCAACATTGTACTAGTATAATATCTTACGCTAAACATATACAAAGTAGTTACTTAGTGTCAACATTAAAATCGTTAATAATTGTAACAAACACAATATTGATATGTCATTAACTAAGTTTATAAGTAAGAAATTTCTCATGCAATATATTATTTATGAGTTAAATCTTGATTAACTTGGTTTTAATACAAAAATATTAATATTAATTATAATATAAAAATGTAGCAATCTAAGTTTTTGAGGAATATCAGGTATATGTTCTTTTCTATATAATATATTCAAATAGTTCAAGAATAAATATTCAACATTTGCAATAATTAGCTTGGTCAATATACCGTCTTTCCTCTTGTATTTGAAAGAAATCAATTTATACTACTCTATTGCTATTCTTATTCATAATTTATTTTGATTGGTAAAATGATTAATAATAGATATTGAACATTACTAATGTCAATGTCATGGTGTTTTTGGAATTTACCAGTTATGCTTAGTTTCACTATGGAGATCATGAGGGTTTTGTCTTACTTCAAAAATTTTCATTTTCTTCTTTACACAACTCAAAACAAAGTCTAGATACTTCTAGTTTTCAAGATTTGGGTTGATCACCCCCTTAATATAATATCTTAGTTTCTTTTGCCCTCGAACTTTTTATCACCCCTCTATTTAATAATAATTAAATTTTGATGTAGTAATATCTTTATTCTGCAAAATGTCCTCCTCCTTTATCTCCCAAAGGCCTAGTCAAGTTTGCTCATCCTTATGCCATCCTCGCTTGAATTTAAGGTGGTTTTGGCTAGAGTTGCAAGTAATTTTAGGAAAACTCTTGTCTTTATTTAACCTCTTCTTATATTTAAGATATCGATGGAATGCTTTCAATGGGAGAAAGATATAATTCGATGAAGAGGATATGCTATTAGGTTGTATTTCCATAAATCTCAACATAAACAAAATAAGTTACCATAACAATAATTGAAATTGCTGTGAATTGTAAAATAACAAAAATTGGTATTATGTGATTTAATAGTTTTATAGATCTGACACTCTAAAATTATGCCATCTCTTAGACTTACTATAATAAGTGAATTTAGATAGAATGTTAGGATATTTCGACACATAGGAAATAGTTGAGTATAACTTGTTAAATTTGGACAACTAGGTCCAAACTCCATGTTAAGATGCTCAGATTAAGAAGCTAATATTTTTGTTGGATTCCTCTTTCTGAGAGATGTAAAATCCATATAAAATATGTCTTAATCCGATGAGCAGAACTTATATTTTGACATTATTATTTTTAATAAATTATATGTGCAAGGTCGGCCAGTTTTGTAATGTAGGCTCGCATGCCCAACAGATGTGTCACACACCCTCATGATTGATATAAATACGGGAAAAGTTGAAGAGCATTTCATCATCAACACAACTCATCATCTTCTCTTCTCATCAAATAGTACGAGCTACCTAAAGACAAGTTTCAGCCACACGTGTGAAGGACGAAGAGGACAAATTGTACGGCTGAGCTGAAGTACGGATTTTCTGCTGCTAGGGTTTCGCAGAAACTTTGACCAGCGTTGACTTTGGTCAACGCTTGGTCCAAACAAGCTGAAAACTTGTGGAAGATTCGATTTATGAAGGCCGTACTACCTGGCACAAAAATCGAGGTCAAAGGGTTGACCGTTTTGCTGCTGCGTTGACTTTTAGCTTGCTGCCCCTGCGTTGACTTTTCGGGACAGCGTTGACTTTTGCAGAGTTGACTTGGGTTGACTCATCTACTGATTGGAGGGTTGTTGTGACACATGCTGGGCTGGCTGACCAAAGGAGACTTTGCTGGTTGAAGCATCCTGTTGATCGCCGAAACGAATACACACATTTTTCCTGTTTCTGATTTGTCTTCTGTAAGATCTACTTATATGTTCTATCTGCATTTTGCTTACCTACTTGTATGATTGCTGAAAGAAAAGTGAAATTGCTACTAGCATAGAACATCTACAAAACTTTACACTTGGTCTACCGTAGAGTTAGGTAAAGTGTGTTTCTTTACTATGTATTCTTGTAATTTATAATCTAACGGTCACGATATGTAGTGATTCGACGATTCATTCTGTCCTCGGTATTACTGGCACTTTATCCGTGGCTTAACACCCGATTGCTCCATGATCTCTATTTAAAGAGCATGGAGGGTCATTTGTTTGGTGACCGTTTATGAGAGAAGCTTATGTAAATTTTCTTTCTTTATATTAATAAATTTCCTGAAGTGGCCGCGTTGGCTCAGGTCATGGTTTGTTTCCCTCTTTTAGGGATTTAACCACGTTAAATACTGATGTACTGATATGTGATATGTTTGTGAGTGGTGACCTTTGGTTTTTTCTCTAAGTAAATTTCCCTGCAAATTCCTACATTGTATCAGAGTTATTTTGACAGTCGCATTTGTTGTTGATCCAAATTTGACGACGATTTGACTACATGCGACTGTCGTTTTTTAGATATATTGTTTTTGACCACTTTCGGGCCAGGAGAAATTCTCTGTTGTGTCTGGAGCCTCTGTTCTAGTGAGGAACCCCTTTCGTTTCATGCAAAAAGGTTTCTGATTGCCCAAGCTATATCATTTTAGATCTGGAGGTATAACGTGTTTTTTTGCAGTTATATTAATTTATCCCTCTGTTTATTTTGGTTTATAGTTTTTTTTTTACCAGATCTATACTCTTTTCTCTTTGTATGCTCTTTGCTCTGCACTATGTGCGATTTGGAAAACCAGAAAAAGAAAGATGGGATTTTTCTGCTACGTATGTTATTTCCCCGCAACTTTGTGCAATCTCAAAAAATCAGAAATAGTGATAAAATTATATAGTTTTTGGATGGACTAATCGAAAATATAATGTTCTACCATAAGGCTCGTATGTTTTTTACGGGCGGTAAAAAAAATATAAAAAATAAATAAATTAAATTAAATTAAATAAAAAATCCTCCTTTCCAACAATTACAGAATCCTTTTGCTATCTCACTTGGTGTAAAGTTATTTTATGAGAATAGAGGTCTTGGGTTCAAGTCACTTTTTCAAGCTTATTTTTCTAAAAAGTTTTTTGTCAAGTTATTTTTTCTTAAAAACAATTTGGAAAGTTACATTTAAAAAAAAAAAAAACTTTTATTTAAAAAGAACATGTAACTTATGTTTTAAAGTTATTTTATGTAATAGTGTTTCTCACCCATTATAAAAAGTGAGTCACTTACTCTCTAAAATCATTATATCTTTTATTTAAGTTGCAGTGTACTTGGTCATTAGTTCATAAAGTAACATTGTAAAAGTGACTCTCACTTATTTAGAAAAGTGGGTCATATAAAGTAGTATTCAAAAAAAAAAGTGAACTTATTATATTAAATTTGGAAAAATGGGGGATTTTTTCCTTTTTAAAGTACAACTTCATTATCAATTTTAAACCTATCACGTGACTATTCAACATCTACTACAACTTTTCTTCAAAAATACATAAATTCTTCATCCGGAAGTCTTTTTCAGAGCCGTTTTTTTTTAACCGGCCTAATTTTTTGAGATCTTTCCATTGGAACAGTTAATTTCAACATTTTTAGCTTCAATTTTTAAAATTGAAATTACATGCTCGGTTATTCTTAACAACACCAATTATTTCCAATGGTTATCCTACAAAGTAGATTACTTAGAAGTAAAGGGCTTTATAGAATAGCCTCAAGACTAGAACCTAAGCCTACCAATGGAGATAAAAAGGCTAAATGAGAAAATAAATAAGATCAAGCATGAGGGTTGATAGGAATATCCATTGCTCAAGATCTTAGATTTCATATCCAAGAAATTGACTCCCCTGATGAAGCTATGAAAAGCTAAATATTTTTTTTTGCATTAAAAATGAAATCAGAGCCCACTAGCTTGAAAATGAGTTGCTTACCTTGGACCCCAATAATTTCTCCTCTATTGAAGGTTTTTTGTCCAAATTTAAGACCCTTAGACTTCTCTTAGAAGGTTTAAGGTAAAAAAGAAAGATGGTAGTCTTATCTATTCCATTCTTGCTAAGTTAGGTTGTGCATTGTCTGTATTTTTGTTTCCACCTTCCATTCCACTAGAGAAGCCCTCATTTCTCAAGGAACACCCTGAAAGTCTCCCTCTTTTGATGTCTTTTCTGATTCTTTGATAAGAGAACAAGAAAAAATCTTACACCTTGGTCTTATTAATACTGGAAACTCTTCTAAGAAAGCCTTAGCAGCCCAGCAACAACCATATCTAAAGGATCCTAAGAAGCAGCATCCTAAAAAGAATGGTCATAAACCAAACAAGGGTCTTAAGCAATCTCAACTGCAAACTAAAAAATAAACTCAGCAAACTGATAAGGAAAATAAAAAAAAAGGGAAGAAGACAGATAGGCATTGCAACTTTTGTAATTGTGATGGCCACGTAGAGTCAAAATGTTTTAAGAAGATTGAAGCCTTGGAAGCAACAATGAAGAAGCACAACATCCATTTGGAGAACTCTTCAACTTCATCTTCAAGAATGGCACTCTCTGCATGTGTTTGTCAAGCATCAAGATCTGGTTATCTTCTTCTCATTCTCATGAGTGACTCATTGATTTTGGAGCCTCTTACCACATGGCCAAAAATAAAGCCATGTTTTCTTCTTTAAATTATTGTAACACCAAAAATATTTATGTTGGTGATGATATATCTCTTAGTGTTGTAGGGTCTGGAACCATTCATCTATATAATGGTCAATTTAATGATGTATTATGTGTTCCTACCTTATCTTGCAACCTTTTATATGTTTATTAGATAACTCATTCAGGTGAAGGGAAAACCATAGAATTCTCACCTCATGATGTTGTAATTAAGGACCTAAGAGATCCTAGACATATTTTATCTACTGGCATTGCTGATGATTCCACAAGGTTGTATAATTTTGAAAAATTTGGATCATCATGTCTTCCCTCCATTTTTGTTTCTCATAATGATGAAGTGAGCAAACTTTGGCATGAGCAATTTGGTCACTTAAACTATCGCTCTCTTCAAAATCTATGTAAAGAAAATATGGTGGCATGTCTTCCTATGGTATCTTGTCGAGATGGTGTTTGTTCCAATTGTGTACTCAAAAAACATCATCGAGATATTTTTGACAAAGTGCCTCTTGGCACACTTCAGCCCCTTTGCAGCTTGTGCACAATGATTTATGTGGTCCACTTCCAACTGTTTCTTTCTCTAGATACAAGTACTTAACTTTCATTGATGATTTTTCTAGATGCACTTGGGTATACTTCTTAAAACTCAAGATTGAAGTGTTTTAACATGTTCTTAGCCTTTAAGGCCTTTGTTGAGAAACAATTTGGACATCACATTCTTAAGTTAAGATCTGACAATGGAGGAGAATATGTTAACAACAAATTTATCAACTTTTGTACTGATCATTGCATTCAATTACAACATATTGTTCCATATACTCCACAAATAAATGTTGTACCTGAAAGGAAGAATCGCACTTTAAGGAGAAATGCCTAATTGTATGCTTCAATCTAAAGGAATTAGTCTCAATTTTTAGGCAGAAGCAATTAACTGTGAAAATTACATAGTAAATCACAATCCTACTAAGGTTTTAAGGAATATCACTCCAGAAGAAGCTTAGAGCTCAATCAAACCAAATGTAAGTCACTTTCATGTTTTTGGAAGTGAAGCTTGGGCCCATATTCCCGATGAGAAACATAAACCCTTAGAACCTAAGAGTGAAAAATTCATTTTTTTTTATATTCTAAAGATGTAAAGGGATATAGACTTCTTCAACCCAAATCCAAAATTGTAATCATTAGAAGATATGTAAAATTTGATGAAAATATATCGTCCTGTGAGCCTAGTTCGGCAGGTGTGCCACCTTTGGCCTACGAGCTTGATTCAACATATGTGCCAGCTCTCCTATCTCTTTTGATTCTGACACCATTCCTTCTATTTCGGATGATGACAGCGAGGATGAACATCCTCCTCCACCTGCTTGGGATATTCCTTCATCTCCACAACTTCCAAAATGGGTCCCTCTACTCGGGATGCAGCAGGTTCTCTTGCAGGTGACCCTGCAAATCAACGTCATACACGTTCTCAGTTTGACAGAACCTCTTCCTTATTGGCTCAAGTTCTAGAAAATCATGATCCAGATACCTTTGAATAAGCTTCAGGTCATCCATATTGGGATTCAGCTATGACTGAAGAATATTGCTCCTTATTGGCAAACGATACTTGGGATCTTGTTCCTCTTCCAAAGGGAAGAAAACTTATCAGATGAAAATGGGTTTGGACCAGATGGAAAAGTGGATAAGCATAAAGCTCCTCTTGTTACTAAATTATTTTCATAAGTTTAAGGAATTGAAAATATTGAAACCTTCTCCCCTGTTGCCAAGATGAATTCTATCCTCCTTGTTCTTTCCCTTGTTGTCTTCATTAAATGGGAAGTCCATCAGATGGATGTTAAATCCACCTTCTTACATGGGGAATTGCATGAAGAAATATACATGGAAGAACCCCCTCGGCTTTATCCAAAACGATCTCTAGCCTTGTTTGTCGCCTTAGGAAGTCTCTCTATGGTCTCAAACAAGCCATTTGGGATTGGTTTACCAAAATGGATAGATTTCTCTAGGATAATGGCTTTTCTAGATGTCATTTTGACAAAATTGTCTACACCAAGAAAGTGGGTAAGTCCTTAATCATCCTTGTTCTTTATGTTGATGATATTATCCTTACTCGTAGTGATCCCAACCATATAAACCATATGAATTCTAGCTTCAAAAATAAGTTTGAAATGACAGACTTGGGACACTTGCATTATTTCCTTGGTCTTCAAGTCTTGCAATCCAAAGATGGTATTACCCTTTCTCAGTCCAAGTATGCATGTGATCTTCTACACTACTTTCACATGGAATATTTTTAGCCAACCCCTTCTCCCTTCCATTCTGGAGTCAAGATTTCAGTCACTTGTACTTCCCCTGAAGTTGATGCTACCTTATACCGTCAACTTGTTGGTAAATTTTTGTATCTGACCGATACACGTCCTGACCTTTCCTTTGTCGTTGGTCTTGTTGTTCGGTTTAGGCACTAACCTCATAAAGTCACTATAAAGCAACTAAAATAATACTTCGATATATTCGAGGTATAATTCAGTTCATGATTCATTACAGTGCAGGAGCATCTCCATTATTGGTTGGTTTCACTGATTCTGATTGGGATGGTCACCCTGATGATCGAAAGTCTACTGCAAGCTATATATTCACTCTTGGTTCAGGACCTATTACATGGTATTGTAAGAGACAAAGTGCAATCTCTGTTTCTTCAGCAGAATCAGAGTATCGTGGTGTTTTTGAAGCCAGCAAAGAAGTCCTATGGCTTCGTCAGATCCTGTCCGAATTTGATCTTCATCTACAACATCCAACTACACTTTGGTGTGATAATCAGAGTTCCATTCAGCTATGCAAAGATCCAGTTCAACATCAGCACATGAAGCACATTGAGCTACACATACACTTCATCAAAAATCTCATTCATGATCACGTTATTGAAGTGTACTATTGTTCAACCAATGATCAAGTTGTTGATATGTTTACAAAGGCTCTCATAGAAGCGAAGTTTACCAGACTTTGATCTATGCTTGGAATTCAGGAAAGTTATCATTAAGGGGGGGATAGGCTCTAATGCCTCCTTCCTTCTCTTATCGTGTCACCTTTGTAAATCCTTCAATCTTATCCCAATTTGTTCTTAAGGGGGGATGTTAGGATATTCCGACACATAGGAAATAGTTAAGTATAACTTGGTCTAGCGTAGAGTTAGGTAAAGTGTGTTTCTTTACTATGTACTCTTGTAACTTATAATCCGACGGTCACAATATGTAGTGATCTGACGATTCATTCTCTCCTCGGTATTACTGACACGATCCGTGGCTTAACACCCGATTGGTCCATGATCTCTATTTAAAGAGCACGGAAATTCATTTGTCCAATGACTGTTTATGAGAGAATCTTATGTAAATTGTCTTTCTTTATATTAATAAATTGTCTAAAGTGGCCGCATTGGCTCAGACCGTGGATTGTTTCCCTCTTTGAGGGTTTTAACCATGTCAAATATTGGTGTATTGATTTTTGATCTGTTTGTGAGCAGTGACCTTTGGTGTTTTATCTAAGGAACTTACCCTATAAATTCCTACATAGAATAATTGTCATAATATCATAAGATAACTAAAATGTAGGTTAATAATAGTATCAACAATTGATTATTATTAATGTCATTATATAATTTTATATGTGAATTTTTTTTGCAGAATTAATTACTTGTTATGTAATCCTTGATCAACTTAACTTTAAAATAATATAAAACAATAAATATATGAATAGACATAAATTATGTTGTTATAATTTCTATTTTATAATTGGTGTTGACTGTTAATAGATTAAATTTAAACATAATGAGGCTTATATAAAAATAAAAATAAAAATTTTCGATTATAAAATGTTATCGACCTCCTAATATAACAAAATATGGTACTCAACGCAAACAAAATTACTTATAGTCGTACCTAAAACTAAAATTGTTGTTGTAATAAACATATTAATGATATCATTCTATCATTAAATAAATTTTATGGACACTTTAAAATTGTGTCAACCTTCTATTACAATAGTATCTCAACAAATAGTGTGGTATTTACTATATCAAATTATAATTAAATTGGTTAATAATACTAATATATAGAAAATTCTTGTCATCAAATAATATTAATCAAATTTTTAATATGAAGAAGAAATAATATAACCGTCTAAGATTAAGATGTCAAAGATTTGTTTGTATAAATTTTTTTTATATATTTTATTATGACAATTTTATCACAAAAAATGGTGATACTATGGATCAAATGACGGATAATAATAGTGGAGTCTCCAATAATGAGCAGATCTTGAAAATTCTCTCTAGTTATCTGGGATAGGCCTTGCAAAAAGCCATAGGCCTCTACTTGATTATTAGTTGTTTTGTCTAAGTCCCCCGAAAAATTGGATTTCTAGTTTATCAACGGGGTGAAAAATAACCCCCTCGTTATTTAATTATAAAATAATTAAATTAAATTCATTAATCAGTTGCTTAGTTATTTAATAATAAATTATTAATTTATGAATTAATTAATAATAATTGGTGAATTATTATTAGTAGTTAATAATTATTATAATTAATCATAACAATTATTAGTAAATTACAAATAGTACTAATTAATTAAAAAGGAATAATAATAATTAACAATAACTTATTATTATTCATTAAGACATGAAATATTTTCATTCTGCAATTTGATATCAATTTGTGTTATGCAATTTATTATGGTAATTTTATCACAAAAATAGCGAATATATCCATTCAAAATAGTGAATTAAGCCATTTTTCTAATTCCTCATTTTGGAAAAAATCAATCTTGTTAAAGTAAAAAAATTCTAGATCCATTGTATAATTCCAATTTTAATGAAATATGTGATAGGCGAATTACATTCCATCACATGTCATTTTACATTTTCATTTTGCATTTATATGTACATCCACCAAGAACATACCTCAACAACTTCAAGCATCTAGTTGTATACTCATCAACAGTCAGTTGCCCCAACTTGTGCTCATAAAATTATGTGGCCTTGTTGTCATAATACCTTTTAGACATGTAATTTTCTTGGAAATACCTCTCAAATCTCATTCATAACAAATCCTTATCATTAATATTCGTAACGTTCTTTGAGTCTTTCCACTAGATATTAACTCTTCCTTTCAAGCTAAAAATGGCCACTCTTTCTTTTATATTCTCAAAGTAATCATGCACTCTAAAATATTTCTTCATTCCTAGCAGCCACACCTCTAATTCCTTGGCCTTCCTCACCTCTAAATCGAATGTAGGAGGTTTTTCCTTCTCAAGCTCTTCTGGCATCAAACCCTTTCCTCTCCTTTTCTGTTGGCAATGTCTTTTGGTGGCAACACTAGATAGTTACTTATGACTCTTTGTTCTTCTCTCTAGTGTACTTAGTGGCGTTTTTCATCTCATCGTATCTTCACTTATCTATCTATGTCACTTCCTAGACGTACTACCTTTTTCACCATTGATTCTTAATTCATGTTTTTAAATTCTTAGTGGACTTTTCTCGCCTTTTCCCCTCCCTAGGTGGTTAGCACCTAGATCATGATGTATCGTCCTTTACAAATCTGACATGCTTCACAATATAATTGTGTTTACTTTTGTTTTTTGTTCTTGTGTTGAAGGCTAACGATGTCCCAAAAAAAACAAATAGTTCCCTCCACAACTTAGAGGTGAACTTAGCATCCCTATCTGAGATAATATTTTTGGGTACACCGTGCAATCTCACTATTTCTTTTATAAAAATATAATCAATATCACTTGCCTCATCAGTGGATTTAATAGCTACAAAATGAGCAACCTTGCTCAACTTTTCTACCACCACCATTAGTACATCACACTGCCCAGATGTTCTTGGCAGTTCGGTAATGAAGTCCACTGATATTACTTCCCACTTCCACTCACGAATGGGGTTTGGTTTTAGTAATCTCATTGGATGTCTACATTCCACCTTTAATTGTTGACACTTCAAGCAATTGGCAATGTACTTCGCTACTTCCTTCTTCATGCCTAGCCAATAACATGTCTTTTTCATCGTTGTTATCATTTTCTGATAACCTGCATGACCAACATATGGTATTTTATGAACTTCGTCCAATATGAGCTTCTTCAACTTGCCCATGCAAGGTACTAAATTTCAACAAACCATAATTTGTAAGTTAGTAATTTGTGCTCAATATTCTTTCTAACTCTTGTTGCATGTGTTCTTTGATTTGATGGTAGTGCTCATAATGTTGCATGGTCTACTTAATCTTCTCTTGGATGTTAACATCATGAGAACTTATAACTGCCACATGAGCTACTTGTAGCCTTCTGCTGAGTGCATCGATTACATTGTTCTCCTTGCCTTTGATGTACTTGATGTCACAATCAAATTCACTAATTAAGGCTAGCCACCTTGCATGTCTCACATTCGGCTTGGGCTACTTGAATAGATGCCTCAACCCTCCATGATCTGACATTACGAAACATTTTCCCAAGGAGGTAATGCCTCCACATTTTCAATTCATGCACTATTACTGCCAATTCCAAATCATGAGTGACATAGTTTCACTCATTCTCATTCAGTTTTTTGGGCTCATAGAAAACTACATGTCCTTCTTGCATCAAGACTCCACCAAATCCCTCCTTATAGACACCTATGCACACCACACACACAAAAATCGGGCTTTTTATCCTTAATATTGGTGCATGTGTGAGAAAATATTTCATTTTCTCAAAGCCGACTTCACGTTCCAATGTCCATTGGAATTTGATTCCTTTTCTTTGCAGCGCTATGATTGGATACCCAATCTTTGATAAATTTTGGATGAACCTCTGGTAATAACCAACCAATTCCATAAAGGATCTTACTTTTATCACGTTCTATGGAGTAGGCCTCTCCATAATGGCTTCAATATTCTTTGGATCTACTACCGCTCCTTCTTTAGAGACAATACGCCTCAAATACTGAATTGGGACTAAAAAAATTAACACTTGCTGAGTTTGGCGTAGATATTGTGCTCTCTCGAAAATTGTACTATTATTTCCAAGTGTTTTTCATGTTCTTCCTTGGTTTTTGAATATACCAAGATGCCATCGACAAAAACCAACACAAAATTGTCCAAATATGGACTAAGAACATTATTCATTAAACACATAAATGTTGCTATGGTATCTATGAGCCTAAACAATACAACTATAAATTCATATACATGCCCATACCTAATTCTAAATGTCATTTTATGAATGTCTTCATCTTTGATGCATACCTGATGGTACCCAAACCTCAAATCGATCTTTGAGAATACCAAAGCTCCCCTCAGCTCATCAATGAGATCATTAATCCTTGGAAGATGATATATGTTCTTGATCATGGACTTATTGAGGTGTTTATATTCAATGCACAACCTCAATGTGCCATCCTTCTTCTTCACGAATAATATAGATGCTCCCTAGGGTGATATGTTGGGTCTAATATATCCTTTGTACTTTATCATCCCTTTCAATTGTAGTTTAAACTCTACCAGTTCTAGTGTAACCATTGGGTATGGTAATTTGGATACTGGCATTGATCATGGCACCCCTCTCTCTTGCACCTCTTCAATTGAAATGTAGTAATTTTCCAAATTGTCACTTTTTTTATCTTTCCCTGCAACGTCGTTCATTCCCCTTCCTCATTAAGATACTCTATCGAATTGCTATAACAATCAACATTTTATGTGGGCCACTAACCAATCCATCCCAATTAGGATGTAATATGAGCCCAATAGTAACAAGTTTCGATTTGTTGTAGTGGGCATGCCATCTATAATGAGTGGGATGACTTCACCACATTCTCGACTCGCTTCTTAGTCCCCATGGCAAAATGAACCAACCACGAATTGTCATGGGTTGTGCTCTGCAACACACACTTTTCTGCAACATGTGGACTCATGTAACTAAAATTGGAACCAATGTCAATCAAAATCGAAATAAATTGTTTATTGATTGTACCTTCCATTTCAATCACTAAGACTTGGTGAATGGCATGCCTTTTGTCTAGCGTTGCATAAATGTGCGGTACGCTTTGAGAAACATCATTTATTATCTCTTCTTTCCGCACATTATACAATCTTGGACCATTCTTCTATCATTGAGGACAACCTATGTTTATGTGGTTTTCTCCACAAGTCCAACACTTCATAACATCCCCTCCAAAACCCTTGGGTTCCTCTCCTATAAGAATGAAAGAACCAATATCTATTGGAAATAGTGGATCTTTGTTTAAATTCACCCTTGTTCGGAGTGGAAAAATTCACATTCTTTCCTCCAAGATGTTGTCTTGCAGCTTTATGCCCTTTTCTTTTAAATTTGGGCTTGCCTTTTTCCTTCCAATCAATTTGGGACTCACTCCTATGCTCGGACTATTTCTATCAATGCTTCATCTTTAAGACGGTGTCTTCCAGAGTTTTTGGGTCATCAAACTCTATTTTGTCCTTGAATGCTCATAGAAACCCACTAAGATACCTTTAAATATTTTTATTTTCATCCTTGATGTAGGGCACATACTTCAACAACTCAAAGAATATAGTTGTATATTCATCAGTTGTCATCTGCCCTAGATTTTGTGTAAAAGCCCCGAGTTGATATTCCATGTAAATAAAATAAGACCAAGGTCATGGGACATGTATTTCAAGTTGAATAGAGGGAAAAAAATTAAAGTGGGTGTCACTTGAGGTTTATTAATGGCTATGGAAATTTGCAATGGCATTGGCAAAGGCAAGAGGAAATAAATGACAATTTAACATGAGAAATAAAGGAAAATAGGAGAAAAGGAAGATGAAGAGACACAAATATGCATGCAAGGGAAATTAGAGATAAATTAGAGGAAAATGAAAGAAAAAGGAAAAAGGAAAGCAAGAGACTAGACATCAATGATAAAAAGGCATCATAGAAATGGTTCGGATGTATGGTTTAACAAGGAGCACTGTGGCCCGACGATTAAGACATTGTGCTGTTATGAGGGAGGTCACGGCATCGAATCCCACGGAGTGTTAACTCGGACCTTAACAAATTTTTGGTTGCCCCCATGTTTCCATGTGGTAGCGTCTGGTTGGGCCACGTGACAGCTTGTGGTTTCCCACCAACCAACTAAGAAAATTACGCCAAACAACACCAGTCAGGGCCTATCACATGTCAGGTTGTGATAGGCCCAAAAAAAATTGACTTTCAACCAATCACAAGAGGCCATGTGGCAGCATGCCACTAGCCTAAATATTTTCCCAGTTAGCTGTCATTTTTGAAAATTTTACTTATTTGGGAAAACGAACAGAACTCGTTTATAGGAGCATATGGTGTTGGTTTTCCACAAAACAAGTTGCGTCGGATTCAAAAGATAGATATCTATGTGGTCGTTTAGGTTCCATGCCATTCCAAAAACTTTCATTTTTTAGCATATTTTTTAGCACCTGATCACTCCTTCCCACTGGAAGCTTTTGGACCCTAGAAGATATTTTATTATTGAACACTCGGATGAGGGTACAACCCCCTCACCCTTCCAGTCTCAATCCACTAGAATTTTCCCGAATTCAACAATTTGAGCTTTTCTTAAAAATTGATCTTTTCCCTTGATTTTGGAGATCTTGTCTTGCTGTTGTAGATACCATCTTGCTGTAATTTCCCAGAATTTGCAGAATAAAAAATTTTCCTTGAAGAAACAAACTTGTTCCCTCCTCGGTCGTCAATCAAAGGAAACTTAAACAACTTGAAATTCTTCTCACCTCGAACATTGTCGACATTATGATGTTTAGCTTGTCTTGCCTCGTGCCTGGCTCAACTCTTGACCAAATGTGATCACCATCGCCATGCCACATCCCATTTCAGAGACAACACTTTGTGAAACCCACAAAAACAAATTTTGAACCCAATTCCCTCTTTGTTGATTTTCTATGGCACTTTCTCTTTGACCTATGCACTCTCTTGCACCGACATCTTGTTCACATCACTGCTCAAAAATGATGCATGTTGCTGCAATTTTACCACATCTTGTTGACCTCGTTTGAAAGAAAACATGATAGACTCCTGAAACATCTTATCACAACCATTATAAACCTCAACAAAATCAGAATTTTCATTCGATTTATCTCCTTGAAAGGACTCATTCACAACATCTTCATGCTTGAACATTAACAAAGAAAATTTTTTACTAGCATTCACAATTATCTTCATTTTTCCAGCATGCATAAGAGATGAATTCATCTTCTTACTATTCACTCTAACAATGTATTCAATCCCATTCTTGAACAAGTGATACTTATTCTCATGGCGATGAAATATTTCTCTCTTATCATAAAGATATGGGCTACCCAAAACAAGACCAAAAATATCAAGAAGAACAACATCAAGTTCAAATTCATCAAGAAAGTTTGTAGTGATTGCATATCTAAGTATGAACTTCCTCGTCACCTGAAAATTTGCATTCTTACATATCCAACCTAAAGGATAAGGTCTTGGATGAGGAATGGTTTCTAAATTCAACTTCTTTACTAAGTCTTCAAAAATAAGGTTTGCTTGTGAACCACTACCAAATAGGGTGTCAATCTTGGTATGCTTTGAAATAACTCTAACATGATAAAGCTCAATTCTTGTTTCATCATCTTGAGTACTATTTTGACAACTCGAAGAACTATTACTTGCAATGTCCTTACCTTTCAAACCCATTGCGATGATCTTTGTTTCATCTCCGGAATCATAACCTAAATCATGTGTTATTGTTGCAGTTGTCTTCTCCTTCTCCTTGTTTTTAAGCTTGTTAGTCTCATCTCTGGATGAAGTTTCCACCAATGATCTTCATCATGCCCATCTTTGGAACAATTTTTGTGTGTGATTTTTTCTTTCTCCATCTCAATGGTAGCATTCTTCTTATCTTTACCCTTGAACTTACCCTTTCCTTTCTCTTCAGACTCAAAGGTATGCTCACTTGTCTCCTCTGAAACATGTTTCCCTCTTTCCTCTAAATGTGTGGCATGTACACATATTTCATCTAAATTTGAAGGATTAAACATGAGAATAGTATGTCTTAGGTAACTATGTAAATCTCCAATGTACTTTAACAAAGTTTCTTGAAATTTCAAATCTACACCCAAAATTAGTGCTCTTCTCCTAAACTCTTGAGTATAGCTTTGCACACTTTGTCCTTTACCTTACCTAAAGTTTTGCTAGTCCATTACAACCTTTTGCATGTATGCTAATGGATAAAATTGTCTCCTTAAGGCATCAAAAAAATCATTCCGAGAGGTTAATACCTTACCATGTTTCTTCATGTCCTCTTGAGTTTTGGCTTCCCAGCAAATAAGTGTTGAACTTTCCAATCTTAGTGAAGAAAGATGAATCTTTGTGTCATCTTCCTTGATTCTTTGTATCCTACAATACACTTCAAGCTGACGTACCCAATTGCATAATCTTTTAGTATCTACCTCTCCATCATACACAGGCCAATAAAAGTTAATTTCAAGCCTTAAAAATGGAGTTTTACCTTGACCTTTTGGAGAATGTGGAGGTGTTTGTGAAGGGATTGTTGTGGAATAAGATGAAGGTGAAGATGGTGGTGAGGAGAATGGTGGTGTCAAAGGTGGTTTTTCACCATTCCCATTACCTTTCAGAGGCTTGTCTCCATCTCCTTCTTCTCCTTTGAAGACTTATCTCCCTTTGGGATATTGGAGCTCTCACCTTGCATGCTTGTGCTTCTCTCCTCATAGATAATTTTCACCATTTTTGTCATATCAAAGAATGCTATCCTGAAGGATTTTTCATCCTCTGACATATGGTCAGGATCTCTTTCATGTGACATACTTGTTGAAGCTTCAGCTGCAATTTGAGGAAGAATTTGTGGTGGAGATTGCGGCAAACATGCTCTCCTTGTCCTTGACCTAACTTGAGGATTTGAAACCATAAGCTTTCCTTCTCCTCTCTTGAGCTTCAAAATTGTAAGCATCACATACACTTGCAAACAAATTAAACCCTCACAACAACAAGAAAACCAAATATCTCATACCAAACTTGATCTGTATGAGATCTTAATGTAAATGTGCTTGAGGTTGTATAAATTGCAAGTGTAAAAATTTAGTTTTATGAGCCTTTATGTTAAATTCTTAAACACATAAAGTATGAATTTAAACTCTCAAATAGTAGAAATAACAGACAAATATACCATAAAAATAACCACAACACAGCAAGCGATGAAGGAGCTCACCCCTCCTAGGCTACGTCTCCTTGGTTCAACTTCTAATGGCTTGGCCCTATATTATTATGCTAAAAAATGGTGATTACATACATTTATAATGCTCAAATGGCTTCAAAACATGTTCCATTAGCTTCAGAGCTATCAAAAATTCCTGTCTAGCCTTTTTATGCTCTCAAATCAGTCAAAAACTCTATTAGTTATGAGTTTCCCTAGCTTGGCTGCTAATCGCACCACAAATTCCCCAAAATCTGGCACCGATCCTACAAATTCGCTACAAAATCCGCTAACCGAGCACCATTTTGGCGGATTGTTGGTGCAATTTGTGGGATAGTTAAAATGCACAATAACTCCAAAAAACCGAATTTTTAATTATATTATATAGTTGAAAAAAATTTAACTACAATTTGGCAGGGCCATGCCTCCATGCCCACAGTTCCATTACAATGGTTGTATCTTAATATATGGGGGGATCGGGGCTAAGCCCTGGCCCCTTCCCCCAAACCTCTGCCACATATAGTTTAAATGACGGTGCAGATGTATGGTTTAAGAAGAAGCACTATGGCTCGATGGTTAATACAATGCATTGTTATGAGGGAGGTCTCGTCATCGAATCCTACGAAGATTTAACTTAGACCTTAACCAATTTTTGGTGTCCCCCATGCTGCCAAGTGGCAGCTTCCAGTTGGTCCATGTGGTAGCATGTGGTTGGCCACCAACCAGCCAATAAAATTATGCCAAATAACACCAGTGAGGGCCTTCCGCGTGTCAAGTTGTGGTAGGCCCAAAAAAATTAACTTTCAACCAATCAGAAGAGGCCACGTGGCATCCTTCCACTATCACAAAAATGTGCCCAGTCAGTTGTCTTTTTTGAAAATTTTGAATGTTTGGGAAAACGAATAGAACTTGTTTCTGAGAGCATATGATGTCAGTTTTCCGTGAAACAAGTTGTTCCACATTCAAAACGACGATATCTATGCAGTCATTCAGGTTCAACACCATTCCGACAACTTTCATTTTTTAGCACCTGATCAAAGAGAAGAGAGAGTAAGTGTAGAAATTATACAAACATTTGTATATCATTGGATTCAATCTAATCAAGCAATGTATTAAAGCTAGATACTGAATCATTTTATAGTTCAATTGCGAAAATTAAACACAATCGTCAATCACATGAAGAAAAGAAAGAAACAAATCAAACCACAACACAGATATTTTCCCAGGGAAATCTTGCTGCTCAAAACCCCTCTATCATATATTGTATATTCCACAAGGAATCATGAAACAATTACAATGCACTCTTCTCACAAGAGTCTCCTGCAATCTTACTATCGTCTCACACTGATCCAAACAAATTCGGCCCAACACTTAGCCAATTCTCAACCTACCTTGCTCACACAATTCCTGATGAATGCAATCCCTATTCTTTAGGAATTTCGACCTTCCTCAACTGTGTTGAGTATCATGGGCATCTTGTGTTGTTTTAACTGCATCTGGGCAGTCTGCTAATATCACAACTGGTAGTTAACTTACCTTTAACCTTTGTCTCAACTGGGTCTCCAATGGAACTGACATGCATGCAGCTATTAATAGTAAATCATCAATTGCATGGCAGATCATTGATTGTGAATTAAATAATATTTAATTCATTTGATCTCTCACTAGTGCAACAAATAGTTACAACTAGTTCAACTGACTTTAACTCACCTAACTGAGTTAACGGATTACTCATGCATTAAACTCATGCACTTAACTGCAACTTCAACTCTAAAACACATAGAATCACTCTGCATGCCTCACCAACTACCCTCAACTTGAATTCCATGAGCTAACTCAGTTTATCACACTCTGTTAACTATTACAAGTGATTATGAGATAAGATTACATTGTATTGTCCAATTTAATTAAGGGATAATTAAATTTTACACATATCCAATTTATTAAATAAGTTGAATTTCACACTAATGTATCACTAGGACCCATTACTGCATGACATGTGATCCCACACTAGTGTAGGTGTTGTCATGTTGCTTCTGGATGCCAATTTCACTGTTTCTTGTTGCAAACTTCAACACTCCCTCTCAACAAGAAAGGAATTTCCTTGCATGAGCACATGCATATCTTGCATGCGACATGCAACTCTTTCATGTGACACTTCTCTAGTGTTTCTCACACATGCAACTCTTGCATGCAACACTTCTCTAGTGTTTCTTGCACATGCAACTCTTGCATGCAACACTTCTGAAACTGAATAGCCTCCAAACAACTAAATCAGTATAATGCATCTGTCATCAGAGTCATTTGACTGCTGGTACCTACTGCACATGTCTACTGGATTCTCTGCGTCGTTGACATATACATCCATACACTCCAGACTGCTGCCAGCTCTAATCTGTGCTCAAGTATCCAACATATGTCACTCTGATTTCTGTCCTCCTGACATCTGACTACATCAATCTAATCGATCTTGCTACTGCTCTACTATGGCCTCCTCGTATCCAGGTTCGATCCATGAGACACACCATCTCAAGGAATCATGCCAAAATTTATTCTTAGGATTAATTTTACACATCACCCCACCTCACAACTGGAGGTATAGTTGCATGCACTCCCTCTGCCCATCTGGCTTGAAATTTCTCTGCTTGAGTGGTTTCTTCCACTCCATGATCCTCCGCATGTGGTTGCTCCACATCTTGAGGTTCATTCTTTGGAGCCAAGAGTTCATCATCTGCATGCAAATAAAGCTCCCTCTCAAGGGACAATCGCATGGCTTTCTCACACTTCCCCATGGTACATCCCTTGCATGTGTCTATCTTCGTAAGAGTACCCTTTGGAAGCCTCGTAGAAATATGATGCATGACCTTAAAAGCTCCATGGTGTAACTCACCCTCATCCCAACTCACCACTTTGTTTTCTTTTCCCATCAATGTTGCATAGCCATCTACATCAAGTTTATAGAGATTCTCCACACGAATCCCAATATTCTTAGTTTTTCCTTCACTGAAAAGAACATTATAGCCTCTATCCTCCAACATTGCAACTAAAACTAAGTTTTTCTTCAATCTTGGTACATGAATTACATCTTTTAATAAAAATGGTTTACCTTACTGTCTCTAGAAAGTAACTATACCAATCTCGATAGCACTATACCTTTCGTCATCACCCATTTCAATATGCATTTGGAGGTCCTTCTCCTGCAAGCTACTAAAAAGTTCTTTGTTTCCTATCATGTGGAAAGATGCACTAATATCCAAGTACCACCCTAATCCCATCGCACTTGACACCATGCATGCGATCAATGAGAAGTTCAACTCAAATTGCAAGGTCAAAGCCTCACCAGCTACAGATCTTGATGCCTTCTTGTTATTCTTCTTTTGTGGACAATTAGTGGCATAATGTCCATGCTCGTGATAGTAAAAACACTCCACTCTGGACATGTTGTGCTCCTTGCCTTCTCCTCCAGACTCAGATTTGGAATATGATTTATTTCCCTTCCCCTTATTCACCTTACCAGCCAAGGCACAATTTTCTTCATCATATTCCTTAGATGGAGATCCATCCCTGGTATTCCGCCTAAATTCCTCTTGCACCAAATCCGACCAAATTCGTTCCCAATCTGGTAGCTTCTCCCTTCCATTGACAGAGTTCTGATAACTATTCCAACTCTTGGGAAGTCCTAGAAGAGCTAGGCTCACTAAATCATCATCAGCGATAGTAATGCCGAGACTCCCAAGCTCATCTCGACATTGGAAAAACTTTGTTAAATATTTCGACACGGTGTCGCCTTTCTCCATTTTTATCTTCCTAAGTTTATCCTTTAGTGCCAATTTCCTATGATCACTGCTGCTCTGAAATAGATATGTCAAAGCTTTCCACATTGCATATGGTGTCACTTTTCCATGGAGACTTGAGACAATGTGGTCTCGTACTCCCTCCAATAAGTTCCTCCTCGCCTTTGCAACTTTCTTTTTCCAAGCATTAATATTTGCAGCATCTGTTACGACGGGTTTTGGAACATCATTGTCAATGAATTATTTCAACCCATTTTCCTCCAATACTGCCTCCATCCTATCTTTCCAAGCAATATAGTTACAGCTTCCCTCGATTGCATAATCCAATCTCAAGCCATTGAAATCCATTTCGATCCTAAATCGCCTGTTGCACCAAGAATGTCTTCTGAAAATTCGAATTCCATTTAGTCACAAACTGAGCTTCTCCTCCACTATAGTGATTTCATGTGCTCTGATATCATGTAGAAATTATAAAAACATGTGTATATCAATGGATTCAATCCGATCAAGCAATGTACTAAAGCTAGATATTGAATCCTTCTACAAATCAATTGCGAAAATTAAACACAATCGCCAATCACATGAAGCAAAGAAAGAAACAAATCAAACCACAACACATCTATTTTCCCGGGGAAATATTTCTACTCAAAACCCCTCTATCACAATGTATATTCCACAAGGAATCATGAAAAAATTACAATGCACTATTTTTACAATAGTCTCCTGCAATCTTCCTATCGTCTCACACTGATCTAGACAAAATCAGGCCAACACTTAGCCAATTCTTAGCATGTCTTCAGCCTGCCTTGCTCATGCAATTAATGATGAATGAAATCCCTATTATTTAGGAATTTCAGCCTTCCTCAACCACCTTGAGTATCATGGGCATCCTGTGTTGTTTTAACTGCATCTGGGTAGCCTGCTAATATCACAATTGATAGTTAACTTCCCTTTAACCTTTGTCTCAATTGGGTCTCCACTGGAACTAACATGCATGCAACTATTAATAGTAAATCATCAGTTGCATGGCAGATCATTGATTGTGAATTAAATAATATTTAATTCACTTGATCTCTCACTATTGCAACAAACAGTTACAACTAGTTCAACTAACTTTAACTCACCTAACTGAGATAACTAATTACTCATGCATTAAAATCATGCACTTAGCTACAAATTGAACTCTAAAACACATAGAATCACTCTGCATGCCTCACCAAATACCCTCAACTGGAATTCCATGAGCTAACTGAGTTTATCACACTTAGTTAACTATTACAAGTGATTATGAGACAAGATTACATTTTATTGTCCAATTTAATTAAGGGATAATTAAATTTGACACATATCCAATTTATTAAATAAATTGAATTTCATAGTAATGTATCACTAGGACTCATCACTACATGACCTGTGGTCCCACACTAGTGTAGGTGTTGTCATGTTTCTTTTAGATGCCAATTTCATTGTTTCTTGTTGCAAACTTCAACACTCCCTCTCAACAAGAAAGGAATATCCTTGCATGCACACATGCATCTCTTGCATGCGACATGCAACTCTTGCATGTGGCACCTCTCTAGTGTTTCTCGCACGTGCAACTCTTGCATGCAAAACTTCTCTAGTGTTTCTCGTACATGCAAATTTGGCATGCAATACTTCTGAAACTAAATAGCCTCTAGAAAACTAAATCAATATAATGCATCTGTCATCAGAGTCTTATGACTATTGGTACCTACTGCACATGTCTATTGGATTCTCTACGTTTTTGACATCTGCATCCATGCACTCTGCACTGCTGCCAACTCTGATCTACGCTCCAGTATCCAAAACCTTTCACTCTGATTTATGTCCTCCTGACATTTGATAGCATCAATCTAACCGATCTTGCTACTGTTTTACTGTGGGCTCCTCATAGCCAGGTTCGATCCATGAGACATGCAATCTCAATGAATCCTATGCAAATTTCTTCTTGGGATTAATTTTGCACATCGCCCCACATCACACCTGGAGGTATAGTTTCATGCACCCCCTCTGCCCATCTGGCTCGAAATTTCTCTGCTTGAGTTGTTTCTGCCACTCCGTGATCCTCCGCATGTGGTTGCTCGGCATCTTGAGGTTCATTCTTTGGAACCAAGAGTTCCTCATTTTCATGCAAATAAATCTCCCTCTCAAGGGACAATCACATGGATTTCTCACATTTCCCCATGGTACATCCCTTGCATGTGTCTATCTTCGCAAGAGTACCCTTTGGAAGCCCCGTAGAAATCTGTTGCATGACCTACAAAGCTCCATGGTGTAACTCGCCCTCATCTCGGCTCACCACTTTGTCTGCTTTACACATAAATGTTGCGTAGCCATCTACATCAAGTTAATAGAGATTCTTCACATGAATACCAATCTTCTTGGCTTGTCCTATTGCTTTGTGTTGAAGGAAATATTTTCCTTCACTGAAAACAACATCATAGCCACTATCCTCCAACATTGTAGCTGAAACTAAATTTTTCTTCAAGCCTAGTACATGCATTACATCTTTTAATAAAATTAGCTTACCATACTGTCTCTGGAAAGTAACTGTACCAATCTCGGTAGTGTTGTACCTTCTGTCGTCACCCATTTCGATATGCATATGGAGGTCCTTCTCCTCCAAGATACTGAAAATTTCTTTCTTTCCTGTTATGTGGAAAAATGCACCATTATCCAAGTACCACCCTTATCCCATCGCACTTGACACCATGCATGTGATCAGTGAGAATCCCAACTCAAATTGCGAGGCCAAAGCCTCACCAACTGCAGATCTTGAAGCCCTATTGTTCTTCTTATTTTGTGGACAATTAGTGGCATAATATCCATGCTCCTGACAGTGAAAATACTTCACTCTGGACATGTCGCGCTCCTTGCCTTCTTTGCCGAACTCAGATTTGAATAGGATTTCTTTCCCTTCCCCTTCTTCGCCTTACCATCCAAGGCACAATTTTCTTCATCATCTTCCTTAGATGAAGTGATCCAGGTGGATATTGTTGGCCACCCGCCTATTCCACTTGGGCCCCCACCATTGTCTCTTTCATTTTTTCAGTTTCGGCATAACTTACTATTTTTAGCAGTTTTTCGGGTCTTGAACTTCTGGAGCCATTCTGGAATGATATTCATGGTGAAAGTTGTAGTCCTCGGATAGAGCTTTCTAATGATGTATCATGTGCGTCAAACGGAGATAGTATGCCAAATTTACGTCCCTGGGAAGTTGAAACACCAATTTACCCAAACGAGGCCCATAGTTTTGGCGCTTCATCTCCTAGGGTTAGGTTTTTGGATGTTTAGGGTTCTCCATTTTTTCTCAATAATAAATAGGCCCTCGAGCCTCATTGTAACTCAGTTCAGAGGCCTGTAGCCGCCACATCTCTCCTCAGAGATAGCTACCAGCGCCCTAGTTAGTTTTATTTCCATTCTGTCTGTAAGCAAATTTCAGTTCTTTGATATTAATGAAATGAAGTGTTATTTCCGCTGCATCTATGTATTTATGGTTATATGTTTATTCTTTTGCGTTCCTGCATAAATCCGGATCAGTGGTATCAGAGCGGTCTGCTTTTTCTCGATCCTTCTTTGCATGTCCCCAACGAGGTCGGGGTATAAGGAGCTAGGGCTTGATCTGGTGGAACCTTTGCAAGATCGGCCTCGCAAACCTCGACGGACGCCCATGGGGGATGAAAAGAAAGATGAGGGAGCAGGAGATCCTATCAAAATATTGCTCGAGGAGGCCCTCGAAAGACAAAGGAACGTGATGATGGATAACTTTGCTCAGATCCTTCAACGGCTACCCACCGGCGGCGCATCTGCATCCAGCAGCCACTCTGGAGGAGCGACTCCTTTTAAGGTACAAGTAAATTTTGACATTCCCATATTTGAGGGTCAAATAGACGCAGATGCTGTAGATAAATGGTTGAATCTGTTAGAAGGATATTTCTCGGTTCATGACTTTTCAGACCGGGAGAAGATTATTTTTGCACTCCTCAAAGCTACCCCCCATGTTAAGGACTGGTGCAGCCTCGCAAACCTCGACGGACGCCCATGGGGGACGAAAAGAAAGATGAGGGAGCAGGAGATCCTATCAAAATATTGCTCGAGGAGGCCCTCAAAAAACAAAGGAACGCGATGATGGATAACTTTGCTCAGATCCTTCAACGGCTGCCCACCGGCGGCGCATCTGCATCCAGCAGCCACTTTGGAGGTGCGACTCCTTTTAAGGTACAAGTAAATTTTGACATTCCCATATTTGAGGGTCAAATAGACGCAGATGCCGTAGATAGATGGTTGAATCTATTAGAAGGATATTTCTCTGTTCACGACTTTTCAGACCGGGAGAAGATTATTTTTGCACTCCTCAAAGCTACCCTCCATGTTAAGGACTGGTGGGAAACCTACTGTGAGAACAAGGACCAGACAGAACCCTCTCTGTTCTCGGCCGTACCAACTTGGAATTCTTTCCGAGACGCCGTTAAGGAACAATACTATCCCGTGGGGAGCTATGAGGACAAGTACATACAATGGACCACGTTGCGACAACAAAGGGATCAAGATGTGCACGAGCTGACGAATCTGTTCCATACCCTGCGCACAAAGTTGGGTATCAAAGATTCAGAGAAACATTTGGTGCTAAAGTATCGCAGCTGTCTGCACAGATACATTCGGGAGGAAATGGAGTTCCTCGACATCTCCTCGCTTGGTACGGCATACCGGTATGCTGCCAAGATTGAGCAGAAATTCAAACAGAAGAAGCGAGACTTTGGATCTGTGAATCAAAAGCAAGGAAAAGGTGCTTCCAAACCGCAGAACAAAGGACAGAGCATGGCGGCTAAAGACAAACCGTCAAAGCCACAAGAAAAGAACAACACCGTAAAGCCAAAGAAGGACACGGGAAAGTGGTGTGAGTTCCATAAGAGCTCCACTCACAACACAAGTGAGTGTCGGGCCAAGCAGTCGCTAGTGGCCGAGATGAGGGCTTATGAGTCAGATGCATGCTCCGACTCCGAATCAGAACCTGAAAAGGGGAATGAAAAAGGAAAACAGATTATTGATGCGGAGCCCAACGCCACTGTTGCCACTACAAAGGTCCAGAAGGAGGAACCGGAAGATCCAGAGGAGGAGGAACGTCTCTTCCACTCCCGGATGTGGGTAAAGGGCTCCCCTGTACAGTTCATTGTCGACAATGGGAGCCAAAAGAACCTCATTTCAGCAGACGCCGTGAAGCGGTTGGGCTTGCCGACCACAGCTCACCCACATCCATACACCATCGGGTGGCTTCACCAAGGACGAGATCTCCACGTCAGCCAGCAGTGACGCCTTCCCTATAGCATCAAGCCCTTCACGGATGAGGTATTATGTGACGTTGCTCCTATTGATGTTTCTGATGTATTATTAGGACAACCATACTTGTGGAAGCGTCATGCTGTGTATGAGTCTCGACCTCGTGCTGTTATTATTACTTTGGGAAATAGGTTGTACAGGATACCAGAGGTACCACCTCCTACGGCTATCTCTTTGGTTACTGCAAAACAATGCAGTAAGCTCATTTCCCAAACCAGGAAATTCGTTTTCCTGATGATCTGCCCCCAGGGCAAGAAGAAGACTGTGGCCACGACCTCCAGACAAGGCTCCTCTACATGACAACAACAAATGGATAAGGTTGTGGAGGAGTACAGGGACATCTTCACCTCACCCACAGGGGTTCCTCTGCACTGTCAGGTCAAGCACCTGATTGATCTGACCCTAGGTGCACCACTACCCAATGGACCGATCTATCAGTGCTCTGTTATGGAGAATGATGAAATCAAGAGGCAGATTCAGGAGCTATTGCAGAAAGGTCACATCAGACCAAGTTCATCGCCCTGTGGTAGCCCGATCGTGTTGGTACAGAAGAAGGATGGGACGTGGAGACTCTGTATTGACTATCAGGTGTTGAACAAGATCACTGTCCGAAATAGGTACCCAATCCCATGAATTGATGACCTTTTGGACCAACTCAAAGGTAAAAAATATTTCAGCAAGATCGAACTAAAGTCTGGGTATCACCAGGTACTAATTGAACCCTCTGATGTGTGGAAGACTGCCTTCAAAGCCAAGGAAGGCCTTTTTGAATGGCTGGTCATGCCTTTCGAGTTGACGAATGCTGCCGCAACCTTCATGAGGATGATGGATTACATCTTGCGGCCATTCACCAACTCATTTGTAGTGGTGTACTTGGATGACATTTTGATCTTCAACAGGACTTGGGAAGAGCACCTTCACCACATCTGACAAGTCCTCCAAACACTACGGCAACACAAGTTGTGTGCCAATTTGGAGAAGTGCATGTTTGGCATGACCCAGGTTCAATATCTGGGATACATTATTGATGAAAGGGGGGTGCATGTGGATCCAGCCAAGATCCAAGTCATTTGGGATTGGCCAGCCCCAACCACTATAACAGAGCTTCGCAGCTTTCTGGGTCTTGCTAATTTCTACCGTAGATTTGTGTTGGGATTCTCTCATATCACTTGGCCCTTGAGTCAAGTCACCAAGGGAGGAGCAAGAGAAAAATTCTTTTGGTTGGAACCTCAACAAAAGGTGTTCATAGAATTGAAAAATCGCCTATGTTCTGCCCCATTACTCACATTACCAGACTTGCAACAACCATTTGAGATCGAGACAGATGCCTCTGACTATGCTATTGGGGCAGTTCTTACTCAACAGGGGCATCCAGTGGCATATCACAGTGAGACGTTGTCTGACATAGTTCGCAAGTATCCCACTTATGACAAAGAAATTTATTCCATTGTGCAGGCTTGTCGATGATGGAATAATTACATTTTGGGGAAGGAAACAATCATCCACACAGACCACCGACTGCTGCAGTTCATACAGACACAAGGGAAGTTGCAGAACGATCGCCATCAGAAGTGGTCCACATATCTGCAACAATTTCATTTGAACATCAAGTACAGAAGGGTAGCACCAAAAGAAGGGTAGCACCAGCAATGTTGAGACTACCTCGGTAGACCCTTGATCGTGGCGTTCCTTCCCAGGTGCTCAACTCTTGTGGGCCTGGGACTTCTGATTGGCCGCTTCTCTATTAGAGGTGACGGAATTCGGCCACACTTGCACAAGGCACTCTTGGGGGTACACAAGTTCCAAATTTTCACCTCAGGGTAAGCACTATCTCACTGGGACACCTTGTGTTCCTTCAAGCGGCGTGCCAAGATGATATGGGAAGCACGATACGATTGAGTTTCTTTTTGAGATATATCATTCTTGATGCTCACATGATTATATAATGAACCATTAAGTTGAACTATGAAATTATTCCTCACAACACACACATATTGATGAATTAATAATTTTTCTCATATAATTTTTTTAATCTATTTTGAAAAAAAAAAAAATTATATATAATTATTTCTAAGAAGAACAAGAGAGAGTTCCTTACCATATCTTCGTAAAACATATAATAGCGACATTTGGAGGCAATTGCGATGTTTGGAGGCAGCCATCTAGCGACACTTTGGGGCATAGTGTCGCAATTGCGACACTTTTTCTAAGTGTCGGTATTGCGACACTTTTCTCTAAATGTCGGTATAGCGACGGTTTCCCAAGATCACTGGCCCAAAGTGAACCCGATAACTTAGCTTTTCCCCGCACCTTTCCTTTTGATCATGGCCATTCGCTCGTTGAATCCAGATCTGACGGCGCTAATACATTTTCGCGCTCATAAAGTAATCGTTTGATGTTTTGGCAAAGCCACGCGAAATGGGTGGTTTTTCCAAACCACCCGCTCTTACGTGTCACCACCACGTTGTATTGCGTTCGAAAAGCTAGTTTCCACTTACCACCATTTACCCTCACGAATACCACTGGCGGTATTCCCTAAACCTCACCCGTTTAACCCGAGTTTAATGTCATTTAACTATGGTTATACCATCGTTTAATACATTAAAATTATATTTTTCATTCAAATTTTCACCTTTTCTCTTTAAACCTGTAAAAACATTGCAGAACCGTTTTTCCTCAAAATCACGCTGTTTGAACCCTGAGAAACTTTGCAGAGCCATTTTCAACCTACCAATACCATTTTTCGACACCCATTGCCTTGAATTTCCATTACAAAGTACTACATTGTCCTCTGTGAAGCCATTTTCAAAAAATTGAAGACTGAGCACCTCTGCAACGTCTTCAACCAAATTCCGCTGGTTCTCCAAGTACTTTTCTTCGAAGTTTCCCTCTGAGATTTCAAAATTCCTGTCGATTTCAAATAATTACCAAAATTACTGCAAAAAAGTGTCCATTTTTTAGGGGAAACTCTGTCAAAATTTCCCAAGAATCCCTAATTTCCCTTTCTCGCAGTTTTTTCCATACCCTGGTCCGTTTTGCTGTTGAAATTGATTTTAAATACACATTTTGAGCTTTAAATTCCCTGCATTTCCTAAAAACCCTGCTCAGAAACCCCATTTTCAGTAGAAATTCGCTAAGAAACCCCTGTTTCTCGTAAAGGAACTTAGCAAACCATTTAAGCTTGCTTCGTTCATTATTAAAAATGACCAAGAAACAGGTAACCCCCAAGAATGGAGGCCCAAAATCTCAAAAGAAGTCTTCTGCAAAGATTCCTCAGCCTATGTCCTTCAAAATCGACAAACCAACTTCTGTACTCACGGCTGATTCTACAGAAGTGGTCAGACCAGTCCAGCCTCCAGTCATTTCTCCAGAGAACAACCCTTTAGTTGATCTGGACTATAGAATACTAGACCCTAATGTATAATTTAACCTGCTTGATGTCTATAATTGGTGCTATGGAAAATCAATGGAAAAGGGTGACAAAGATATTCCAATTTGGGAATCCAATCTGCCTAGATATATTGTCCCTCTCACTCATTCTGTTCCTGAATTTATCAGATTATGCCAAGCCTATTATATGCCATTACAAAGATGTATTGTAAACAAAGAAAAAGATACCCTATTTTACATCACTGAAGAGTCGATAAATTCCATGCTGCAAATGAATCATGACCCCAATTCTGCTTCCCTATCAATAGAAGATTTAACCCAACTATATCTTGACTTGGATTTCAATGCTAGATTCAAAATATACTAGACTTTTTGTCCAAATAAAGTTGATATTCCTAAGTTAAATCCTCCTTTCAACACCATTGATTTCCCAGATGAAACTAGACAGATTGTCTCAATGCTCTCCTTCATACTAGGATATGCCAGTGATGAATTCACTGATGTGGCTATCCTAGGTTTTCTGTCAACTCTAAGCCCTAGTCAATCACCATCTATTCAGTTCAATTTTGCTAGATTTATTGCTGAAAGTATGCATTATCAGTTATCCAGATTATCAGAAGAAGGAGATTTCAGATACTCCTCTTATCTACTCCACCTCTTCCTATATTATCAAACAGATAAGTTTCCAATTGAATGTAAGAAAGTGGATGCAGAAGGAAAAGTTCTATCAGTAGTATTTTGGTCATCTATTTTAAGGAAATGGAACAGAAAGTATAGTTTTACAGATTTCAATGACTCATTTATAGCCCCTGCTATGTATCTCTTGGAAAAAGAGGAGATCCCTAGGATCAATGATGAGACAAGAAAAATTCTGCAGTTATCAGAGAGCTACAAAACTGGAGATTGGTATTTATATAAAAATCATACAGAAATCAGAGTGTATGGCTCATCCCTGGCCCCATATAAGTTACCCAGATTTGTTACTACAATAATATTTGCTTTAGAATATCTGAGACAACTATTGAATGTAGATGAAATCAACTTCATAGCTTTCAAGAAAAAGACCCAATTTAAGCTGAAAAATCAAATTGGGCCATTCATTGTGAATAACAGAGAAGCTTCCAATGAGATAAATGTCAAACTTAAAGAGTATAAGTTCCCATGTAGTTTTAGATGGAAGTATGACCCACAAGGTATTTTGAGTGCAATAAGGGTAAAATGTAAGTTTCCTATTTACTTGCATGATCCTAAGCCCCATATTGAAAGATATGTAAATAAAATTGAATGGGAGCCAAACACCCTATCTGATGATGATTCACATGCAGTACAGGTAATACAGGTAGACAGTGGCAAAGGCAAACAAATTGAACAGACAGTACAAGTGGCTTCTACAAGAAAAAATACTGATAATGTACATAAAAGAGACAGAGAAGGAGATAGTTTCATAGCTGAGACTATTGAGGACATAAAATTCATAACTCCTTATAGTAAAGGAAGCAAGTCATCAGAAGAAGAAAAGGATAAGGCTGTAAATATTGATATAAATGATGAAGCAACAAGAATAGTCACTCAAACATTAAAAGATCTTCAAAATGTAAAAATTGGAACACAACAAAAAGATACAGTCATGAAGGAAAACCAAGCTATTGTCAATTTGCCTCCTTCTTCTCAGGAAACTGACAATACAGAGTCAGAGATTCAGATCAGATTCAGGCAGATTAAAGAGAAGAATGAAGAGCTCAAGAATCAAGATCATTCTAGATTTCTTAAGGAAAAGCCTGGAAACAAAGACAGGCTTCTTTCAGCATTTGATTATTCATCCAATAAATTGGTAATGTCATTCTTGAAGCCTACAGTGGCTGAGCCAAAATTAGTGGCAGATTATTCCAAAACAGATCTTGAACTGGATGCAGATGCCATTCATGAATTAGATGAAATTGAATTTCATAGGAGCAATACTGAAATGATATATTCCAAAATTGTCAGTAAAACTATGAAATCAATTAGGCTTGATAAAACAGTGCTCAACCTCCAAAATCAAATGAGGTTGGACAAAGCCTCACTGTATGCTAATAATTTAAGAATAAAAGCACTAGAAGATATAGTGATTGAAGCAGGGGGTGACCCAGCCAACATTGAAGGGGCAAACGTCTTAATTAAATAGAAAAATGAGGATATAGCTGCTCTTAGAAAACAATTGAAGTTGCCTCAGAGTGAAAACTCTTAAGCAAAAGAAATTCTACAGTAAAAAATAGAGAATGATGATTTAAAGCAGCTTGTACATCAAATGAAAAATCTGATAAAAACAATGGAAATTCAAATAGAAGCTCTAATGAAAGAGAATGAAGAACTAAGAAAATCACAACCAATGGACATTCCTACAGTGATCCCCACTGTAAACATTGCTATACCATCTACTTTGGCAGAACACTTGGCACCGAAAGGAGTACTGCCAACTGCAGTGCCAATTACTTCTCTAATCTCTACCTCTTCTTCTTCATCCTCACAGAGGAGCACACTACAAGACCAAGATAAAGAGATTCTTAGTTTGAAAGGCACTATTAAAAATTTAGAAAAATCCAAAAATGATGCCTTGATTACTTCTAGAGGACATGAGCAATGGGCTGATCGACTACAAGAACAGGTAAAGATTCTTCAAGCACAATTAAATCTTACAGATCAAGTGGCCTTTATAAAAAATCATTTCTGGACCAAAATTATTGATGGCATTCATTCTCAATGGCCTTCAATTCGGATAATTTATGAACAGAGGGAGTTACTTCAAGTTGCTAGTGCAGAGATTGACAAGAATAAGAGGGAAATTGACAAAAAACCAGCCCAAGCAATTCAACTCATAGCTTTTTTAAACAGTAAAACCAGGGAAGAGTTGGAAGAATTGAAAATTGTTGATAGAATAGAAACCATTCTTCAAATCAAAAAGGTCCTGAACAAAAGAAACATAATGAGTAATCTAGAGGACCGGTGTAAAGACATGAATTTATCCATCTCAAGATTTTTAACCAAATACAAAACATTGTCAGAAGCAGGTTTGCCTAATATTCACGCATTGAATGACAAGTTAATGCCTCAGAAAGATTATGATCTAAAAATCAAAAATCATGCAAAAGAGCAAGCCAGACAACAACTGCCTCAAGGATCACCAACAGTCAAAATAATTCTTTAGTATTTTGAAAATCTGTTCTTTTTAGATAATGAGATCAGGCATATGTTCACTATCAAGCCTAAATTTTCCAAGTATACAGAGGCAGATGAAAGTTACAAAAAATTGAAGACTATGAAGATCCCCTTTGTAGAAAAGTGGCAAGAATTCACAGATCTGCTGTGAATTTAATGGATAAAAAACAGGAAATTCATTTTTTACTGTTACCTCAAATGGTAAAAATACAAGGTTAAAGTGCACAACAACAATCAGTTAAAATTAGAATAATCAATTCTATTTTTGCTTGTAAAAAGGTAACAGCTTGCAAACTGTTTTGCAGCTATCCCTCTTTTTAAGTTTTCTTTCCTATTTTTTATTAAAACATTATCTCAATTCCTGAGATATTTTGTAAACATTTTTTTGTATAAATACTTCACAATTCGAAGTATTCAGTGTGAATAAAATTTCTCAAGACAACTATAGTTTGTGCTCTCTACTTTGCATTTTAATGTTTTCTACTTTGTTCGTGCTCTCTACTTGGCCATTGGTCTGTGGGTGATATGGAGTTGCAATCTTGTGCTGAATGTGGTAGTTTTGCAATGTTTCAGATAATTTATTACCTACAAATTGTGGTCCTCTATCTGTGATTATGTCCCTTGGGAGACCATAGCGCACAAAGATTTGGAAAAGAAACTGTACTACAGAGTCCTCTGTAGCTTTTGAAAGTGCCTCTGCTTCGACCCACTTAGTGACATATTCGGTTGCAACTAGGATGTATGTTTTTTGGTTTGAGGGAGGACTAATAGGGCCAAAAAAATCAAGTGCCCAACGTTCAAATGGTTTAATCACTAGTTGAGGGTTCAAAGGCATTTCATCAGACTACCCAGGGTGTCCTGCCCTTTGGCAGCTAACACAGGCCTGCACGAATTTTTTGGCATCCTTAAAGATGGTAGGCCAGTAATAGCCTGTTTGTAAAACCTTATGGGCAGTTCTATGGTTCCCAGTTAGATCCCCTTCTTCAATCTTCTTATCTGTAGCTTAAGGATTCTTAAGTGCCCTTTTGCTCGGATTCTATCCACTCCATCAAATCAAGCCTATACATAGCCTTAGAAGGTCACCTATCTTGCCCTTAGAACATTTGCATCTCTGAGCCTTATTTCTTAGTTCTGCTTGACTAGAGAGTTGACTCCATTGCCCAATATTCTGGTAGATCCTTCTGGTTTACCTTGAAATCTCTTTATTCCCACCAATCTTTTAAAATCAAACCCAAATACACAATCATAGCTAGCCTAATATCTGTTACTAAAAAAAAGCTAAATCATACAGAGAGATCCCTCTTTGGAGTTCAATAAGGCTAGATCTTGAATTCCCAAAGCGGTTCTTGGTTACCCCTGCTGTTCCTAACTACAAAAATCCCCATCCGACAACCTGAGAATTACTAGGGTGATAACAGGCCTTGGGGGTATTATGATCCTTGGAGGAAACTCCCACGACTAGAAGAGTTGACATAGAAAATTGGATTGAGTACAAAGGTGTGGCAGGTGGGTTTTACCCTGCACCAATTTTTATGGTGCATATATGATGTGTATTACAGTTTATCTTATAATTTTGTTGAAGTAGCATACAACAATTTACATAGTGATATGAGAACCACTCTCTAGAGTATACATCGATTTTGTACACATGGCTTTTCAATTGCTTTTTAAGATATATCATTGGTGATGGTCACATGATTATATAATGAACCATTAAGTTGAACTATGAAATTATTCATCACAACACACACACACACATATTGATGAATTAATAATTTTTCTCATATAATTTTTTTAATCTATTTTGAAAAAAAAAAAAATTATATATAATTATTTCTAAGAAGAACAAGAGAGAATTCATTACCATATCTTCGTAAAACATATAATAGCAAGAAAATTAATCTATTGAAATTTCATTTCCAAACATATTCATGGAGTAAAATGAAGATTAAAAGGAGATATTCATGGATTTACCTATAACATCACCTCATAATTAAGAATGTAGGTTAGGAGAAAATTAATCTATTGAAATTTCATTTCCAAACATATTCATGGAGTAAAATGAGGATTAAAAAGAGATATTTATGAATTTACTTATAACATCACCTCATAAAAGTGTAAATGTCCAATATTGATAAAATTTATTTATATATGATAAATAATAAACCTTAATCTCACATGTATCATATAATCTTATAAACAAACAATTGCACCAGGGGTGAAATCCTCAAAACGTTTAAACTGTCTAATGTATATGTACCTATTTAAAGTATTCGGGGCCCACATTACAAATGCCCAAAGTGAAATATTTGCGCATATGTTATATATGAGCCAATGGTTTAAATAAATATCGGGCGCTGAAACAAAACTTATAACAAAATATTAATAAAACTATATCATACGTCCGGACTTTAAAAAAAAAACCCAATTTCAATCACAAATTTGCGTTCCAAAATAGCCTGCTGATGTCACCCTAATTTGTGACGCAAAAACTTCATAGAATATGCCATATAAAAATTCGGGTCCGTTTTTTGGCTTTTCGTACGGAGGAAAACTGTGACGCGAAAATCAAATTTATTCCGCCCTATAATGTTTCGGGTCCAGAATTCCACAATGCAGACGGGCCAAAAAATAACCCGATCGAATCGCCTGCTTGCACGTGGATGGATGATTTGGTCTGTGGTCTGTGGGACCACGTTCTTCTGAATTAAAATCTCCCGCGTTTACTATT